>JAJIBD010003000.1:0-129445 GCA_021461705.1 Cryptotis parvus
GGTGGACACACCTGCCTCTGCTTTCCACGGCTTCAGAGATGCTAATGTAGAGTACTGCTCTTCTCCCAGACTAATAAATCAATCATCCCTATTTTGTTCTCTTATGTAAATCCAGTAAGGGAGACAGGCGATATATAACTGCACCTGAGATTAAAATATATGGGTTATCTTTTATGGGGAGATCACATAATATTATCCAAACTATGTTCCCCTGCCAGAATGATCATTTCATTTCCCTTAAGATCTTGTCTCTAAGAACAACAGCCTCTCTTTGCTCCAAGGCAAGTCTTAAGCACTCTGCTCCACTGCAAGGCCATTCACAGCTTATCAGCACAAAGCTGATTCTGGCCCTATGCTAATCTTTGGGTCAGAGCAGGACTTCTTCTAAAAGTTGTCAAGTTGTTCCATTTTGTAGCCAGGGTGGACTCTTTTCCTGCTACTACCCAATCCCTCGTACAGGACATTCCTAAGGGTTAAGATCAATCTAAATGGTACTGAAGTTTTTAGTTGAAAATATAATGGAAACCCAGGAGTAAATAATTGAGAGTTAAAATGACTCACCACTGAGATGTTCAACCATTTTATGCGTAAGTGTGTGTGTGTGTGTGTGTGTGTGTGTGTGTGTGTGTGTATAGAGGAAACAGATCCCTTGGGCTAAACATATGTAAAGGGATTATAGGAAGAAAATAATCCCTCTTTAGCAATGCTAAAATCCAGGGCTAGGTAGGGTATGATCCAACAACTTCATGGGTATGAATCTCTCCATACACAGCACCAAAGTTCCTGTGGTATGGTACTATCAAAATGACTTCCACTATTTCGCAAACCCTTTTTTTCCTTTTTCCCACTAGTAATCATCATAGCTTTCAGTCTGAGTTACTTGTTTTCATTTGTCAGTTTATTTGCTTTTTTTATTTAATTCCACATATTAATGTAACCATGAAACAATTGTCTTAAACTTCCCTGGTTATTTTATTTAACACAATCAACTTCTTGTTCCAGCCATGTGTTATCAACTTTCTTTTTTAGTTTATGAAATATACTATGCTCATTGAAAGCTACAAAATATTTTACCTTCTCGAATGTAAGGTTTAGCACAATTTTTTTGGAATGGCTTTGTAGTTTAGGTATTTTTATGTTCTTCCCATTTTTTTATTCAGTTAGTTATATCATTTTGAAAACAGATATTAGTTTAATTCCCTAGTGTTGCAGGACACCTAAAAAGCCTAGGCCTCTGCATCTGCCCTGGATTGCCTCCTGCAGGTCACTTCATAGATAGGGGGGTAGCCTGAATGTGGCAGTCATATCTGACCGTGTATTCTGTACTGGCTGGTATAAATATTCTCTCATGCTACCACAATCATCTTGGGACTAACTAGATCTTACCAGCATATTTGCCTGGCCATGTAGGATCCTTAAGTAATTAGACCAGAGAGAAATGCTGTTTGCCTCCAAGCAAGCAAGCAAGTCTCCCTGATATACTCAAAGACAACTAAAATACAAAACTACAATGAAGTAGAAGAGACTTGTGAAGGCTTGGAGAAATATTTAACTGGCATTAGTATTAGTCTTTGGTACAGAGACATGCCATCTCAGAAACCCCTTCTCTACCTCATAAAGGCATTTCCAGGCAGATCTTGGCTCAAAACATTAGCATATAAAGGGCCTAGGTGAGGTGCAGGGAGGGGATTACCTAAGGGCATTTTACCCTCCCTGCTTTCCATAACAGTGGGAGGGAGGTCTGAGTTGCAGGGGTATAATACTAGCCTGCTTCCTCTCACGCTTCTTTTTTGGGCTCTCTCTTTATGAGCTCGCACGCTTCTTGGGAGTCTTGTCTTCTCCTTTTTACAGGGCCTTAACACGTGGTAGCTGCCATCTTGGCCTACACGTGTCTGGGGTTCTAGCTGGGAATCCTAAGCACAGGGCTTTTCCTTTTGCTGATTTGTATGCCTGAACCTGTGATAAATAAAGCCTTTTAAAACTGCATCGGATTCCTGAGTTTTCATCCATTCCTCGCCGACTTTGGAGGTAGAAGGGAACTCGCTTCCCAGCACTGTCGGGGACCCCGGTGGCGCTCCCGACACCCTAGGATATAATTAAATTATCCAATGTTTATTTTATTGCTCAAATCACTTAAGCATTAGCTAGTAGAATTCTCTTGTTTGAATCTTATGTCCTTTCCATGTCCTGAACATAGGAGTTGTTTGCTTAGGGTTTACCATTTTTTTAGTTAGCACATATTTATTTTATCATTTTTTTTCATTTGTCAACATATTTATTAAGTATATCATATATGCCAGGTAATGTGTTTACACACTTAATAAATTTGTTAACACTTTTGAAAATCCCTTTAATTTATAGAAACGTAACAGTCATCAGACTCATCTTTGCACTGGATTTCCCAGTCCACCAAGAAATACTGATTTCTTTTATTGAGTTATTTTTAGACACTTAGATCAGAATATTTGGTGTGATCTTTCCCCCCCAAAATATCATTACTTCTTATTCCAGATTTTTTGTCACTGTGCTTCCACATTATAGCCTTGTGTTCCTGGGAATACATACATGAATCATGACCTGCAGTGGTTCATCCATCTTTTCTGCTGCTTACTATACAATAGTAGTATCAAATTACATTTTCAGCCATTCCTTATTTCAAAAATTATTTACTTATGTCCTGTTCTTTGCCTGTTCTTGCTATCAACTTCGATAGATAAATTTTCTTTAAACCTTGCACAGGTATTTTCAATAAATACTTTTTGTTACGTTGAATTGAACCTGATAGTCTAATACCCATTAACTTGTCAAAAGCTGATAATGAATTAAATTGTCGCTACTCACACATGATAATTTAATTTTTAATGGAGAATTTCTAAAGACACAACTATTTCTCCAAGGAAATGACTTCAAATGGTAGCTGATCCTTGAAAAGTTGTGTGCAAGCAAACTTCAATTTAGTCAATGCTGACCAACATTTAAAAAAATTAGAATGAAATAGAAAATAGCTGTTTCCACATAAATGTAATAACATTTTCTTTGTCAATCCCTTAGGATATCTATGTATATGTGATGAGTTAACTGTACATTACATACAAACTTATAGAAGATATTGGAAAACTTAAAATGTCTTATTACAAATCCTAATTTCACTAACAAGTAAATTCCATTTATTTTCTCCTTTAATCTTTTGAAAATATTTCATAGTGATTGAAAATATTTTTAGCATACTAGCCATATTGAAAGTTTGGTTTTACTATGATCTGATTTTATGCATACAAAGATATAATCCACATGTGATATGGTATAGATTCAATAAATGTTAGTAGACATGCCTGTGTTTTGAAGAATTCTGCACAACTTCTACTGGATCATGAAACCAATTCAGTTAACTATTTTAAGCATTGAGTAATAAAATAAATAAACATTGCATAAGAACATATGAAATTAATTAAAATAAACTTAATTACCAAAGCTTTTTTCCTGTATTTACATATCTGTTTTTGTGTCTATGTGCCTACATTGCTATACATATTCCTACTGGGTCATTAGGAGGTATGCTATTTTTTTTTCCTTTTACTGCTGGTAATGATAAAAATAATTTACAATATCAGAAATTTTTCCTCCCCTGGAGCTAATTCCACCCCTCTCTGTCAGACAATTTTTAACTTAGTTGTACTTATTCATCACCATTTCCTTCCTATAACTGTTTTAAATCTTCTATCATATTATAAAATGCTGAAATCTACCATTATCAAGTGTGTGATTTTATTTTTTGTGAACATGATCAAGTTATAGATGTTTCTCCCTTTATAGCTTAAAAACTCCACAAGTCAGGAATGGTCATTTTATGTTCACTTTTCTTCACATCTAACATGTATAGAATACAACATATAGCAGATGCTCAATAAACGTTAAGAATGAATAAATGTATATGCCATTTCATGCAACAGTCTCTTGTATAGTCAGCCATTAAGTCCAACGAATTCTTTCAATTTAAGTTCTTTAAGCGTTATCCACTTCACTGCATTACTTAGGAACTTAATTCATCCTGCTTGAATTTCAGAAATATTCTTCTAAATGGTCTCCTCTACGCCCTGCTGATTATCCTCCCACTCCAATCCGATTAATTTTCTCTCTAAGTGATATTTTTACTAAAATAAAACTATGATCATGTTACCTCTTATATTAGCATCTTTCTACGGTATCAGGTTGCCCAGGGGCAGTAGTACAAACTGCTCATGGTGTAGGATATATAGCTATTTTCAATGAACACTGTGAAAATGTGAACTTTTTTTTATCTTCTAATTGAATTTTCCTTTCTGACTCCAAATTCTACCTGCCTGATTCAGATTGAATTCATTTTCTTTCATGTCAACTTAGTGAAATTTAGTTAATATTTATTAATAATTAAATATTTATTAATTTAAATATTTGCACTCCAGAGTGAAGAGGAGATACGGTGCTACCTGGATTTCCTACACAGCACAGCATATGATCCCTAAACTTTCCTAGATTTATGACTGAGTAAAAAACCAGAATATCCCGTGATTACTGACAGCGACACAATAATTCTTTTCAATCAACTAAAAGATTATTGCCTGTGTTTTTATTTCTTTATATTACCCCTAGGCACTGGATCTAATCTTTGGTTGATAAAGAAAGAACTACAGATGAAATTGCTATAACCAGGCCTTAGAGAATGGAACTTCACTTTGGTCTCAATAACATCCAGATCAACTATCTTATGCATGATAACTCTGATTTTCAGCTGAATAGGGAAAGCTCCATCATAGACGACTTGTATAGACCAGGAAGCAGTTGTCTATGTCCGATTTGGTACCTTTAGCACCCATGGTAGCCATCCTTGGAAAGGACAATTATTTAATATGTAATTCTCTGGAGGCAGTTGTCTACATCCCATACTTCTGATAAATGGATCCTTTGTAATCACTCAGTCCAGGGCTCTAGGATTTGTGGCTTGCTAGATTATATTTTTTCCAACTTTCATTGCTGAGGTCTGCCAACTTTATTTTTTAAATTTTATTTTATTATACTACCGTGAGATATGCAATTACAAAGATATTCATGTTTGGGTTTCAGTCATACAGTGTTCCAGCTCCCAAGGACAGATTGTATACTTTCTTTCTCTTCTTTTCCTCTCCCAATGAAATGAATTGCTTCATAAGAACATATGGAAATGCTTCCATATGTATCACTATATCACTGTCTTCCCGTTCATCATCGATTTGCTTGAGTGGGCACCAGTAACATCTCCATATGACCTGTCTCAGGCAAGTAGAGCCCAAGGGCACCTGCTTACTCCAGGAACATAAAGAGCCTCAACCATTCCATCAAGTCATGGTAATGAGGTCTATAATTGTTACTGGTACCTGGCATATCAAATACAACATGGGTAGCTTGCCAAGCTCTGCCGTGCAGGTAGCATATTCTTGTAGTCATCTCAAAATCCAGCATTTAGGGCCGGAACGATAGCCCAGCGGGTAGGGTGTTTGCCTTGCACACGGCCAGCCAGTGCTGGCCTGAGTTCGATCCCCAGCATCCCATATGGTCCCCTGAGCACCGCCTGGAGTAATTCCTGAGTGCAGAGCCAGAAGTAACCCTGAGCATTGCCAGGTGTGACCCAAAAAAGCAAAAAAAAAAAAAAAATCCAGCATTTATTGATGAACGCGCGGCTGCACAAGTTGGGCTGTGATAGGCTGGTTTGCTGGGTGGAGTTCTGAGAAGGGTAAGTCCGGATGGGGAAAATGGAGGCCCTCATGGAGTGGGGGTTGTTTGGCTTGTTGTGAGCCTCTGCTGGGGTGGCGGGCCAGGGCTAGAACCTTCCATCCCTCCCAGCCACCTCATGAGCAGCTGGGCACAGGGAGAGCCAGTAGCAGCTCTGCCCCATGTCTGCCTCCATATGTAGTTTAAGAATTCGGGCTAAAGGACTTCCTTTCTGCTGCTGAAATCTTTCATCAACATTCAACTATCCAAGACCACATAATTTCCGTAAAGACTGACATGAATTTTCTTCCTTCAATTTTTTTTCTAAACTTTAAGACCTCACAGAAAAAAATTTTCTCTGTAAGAACATTTGCGTTTCTCAGTTTAAGTAATTTAGATTGTAATTCATCTGCATTTTTTTTTTGTTTCATTTTGTTGAACCGCGGACTAGAGCCATGACCGACTGGATCCCATGGGATGTCAAAAGAGCACATGGCCTCCCACCTACAAAATGGTCAGACTTCTTCGTCAAGACCCTGAACGAACGGTTTGAAGCTCTTTGTATTCCTGAAACAACCAGATGCCATTGGCACGTTATAGCCACGTGCTATCACGATAAATGGAATGTTACTGGTGCCCACCGAGCAAATAGATGAATAATGGGATGTCAAGTGATCAAGTGAAGTTTTGTTGGATGGGGTTCAGATTAGGTGGTACTCAAGGCTTATCCTGACTATGTGCTCAGAGATCAATCCAGGAGAATTCCTCTAAGTTTGCCCTCTGACAATATGGGGTGCCAAGGATCAAACCAGAGCTCACTCTGTGTGGCAGGTATTATCACTCTGGGCCCAGTGAAATATACTCATTTATGTCCTTTATTTCCCATATGCATTAAAAATTTGACATTTTATAAATTCTAAATTAGTCTTTCCTTAATCTATTTAACCAAATTGAAGTCCCACTCTAAAATTAATGTGAAGAAAAGTGGGCAGTCCTTAGATGGAAATCTGTTGGCTGACATTACCGACTGGATCCCACGGGATGTCAAAAGATCACATGGCCGCCCACCTACAAGATGGTCAGACTTCTTCATCAAGACCCTGAATGAACGGTTTGAGGCTCTTTGTATTCCTGAAGCAACCAGATGCCATTGGGCTACACTGGCACGTGATAGGGTCAAATGGAAATGTTACTGGTGACCACTTGAGCAAATTGATGAATAATAGGATGTCAAGTGATCAAGTGAAGTGGCAAAGTGGCAGAGTGTTTACTTCATCAGGATAAACTCTTGGTACTTTAATGTACCAAGTTTTATTTAATCTTCATGACGTATTTGAAGAAAGTATTTTTTCTTCAGTAAGTAAACCAAACTTTGAATAAGAAATAAACTCAGTTTGTAACAGTTTTGGCTTCTTATAAAGCCAAATATTACTAAAGATCTCTTACCCAGTAGTCTTCAATGCCGATTATTTGACCTTTCTGTAAATGTTTCCATGATATATAAAATACAATATGTTGCTATGAGATGCTCTAATGTGAGTATAATTTTCTTCATTTTTTAAATATAATTTGAATTTCAATTCACCATATTATCTCCTCTAAAAAAAGGGTCTCTGCTGTTCTTGTCTCCAAGTCTGAGTCCACATGACCTCCAAAGTGATCAGGTCTGTCCTATAGAATACTATAGATATTGGTGCATGTTGGTGACTGGTTTAACTAGTTTGGTCTATCAATGAACTATGCACTTATTGAAAATAAAAGTCTTGTCATCTAGATATGTATATTCTAAAACCTAAATGAGGTGCTTGACACACAGAAAAAGAAAGTTTGTTGAATTAGTGAAGCTTGGAAGTGAATATATTAATAGATGAATTTTTTTTTTTTTTTTTGCTTTTTTGGGTCACACCGGCAACGCTCAGGGGTTTCCCTGCACTCAGGAATTACTCCTGGCGGTGTTCAGGGGACCATATGGGATGCCGGGGATCGAACCTGGGCCAGCATGGGCTGGCCATGTGCAAGGCAAACACCCTACCTGCTGGGCTATCACTCCGCCCCTAACAGATAAATCTTAATTTGGTCTTTGATAAATCTACAAAAAGACTAACTCTCCTGAAATCATTGAGTCAACTTATTACCATTGCCTATATATGCTTCTTTTATTTGATTAAAAATAAAAAATAATGTTTTCCTAAAGATTTTTATAATTTATAAATTTTGACCCTGCCCCTAGAGGTTTTGCAGGTGCCCAGCTGTATTGGCAGGTGCATTGGCAAACAGGACACATGCTTGTCTATACCCAGGGCTCTGCCCTGTGGGCCCTGGATGGATGATGGTCTGACATAGAAAAAGGCTGGGTCCCTGGGGTAAACTCAGAATCAGGCAGAGCCTGACAAGCTACCTGTAGTATATTAGATATGCCAAAAACAGTAACAATAATGGACCTCATTCCCAACGAATGGAGATGTTACTGGTGCCTGCTCGAGCAAATCGATGAACAATGAGAAGACAAGTAATAAGTGACAAGTAACATGAATTTTGAAGTTACTGCAATATAGCCAAATGATGTTACTTTTGCTACTTGAAAACATTATCTATAATCTCTCTGGATTTTAAGCTCTAGATTCTCGACTGGAAGACAGGTTAATATAAGCATTTCTGAGTGGGGTCTGCTTTCAAACAACAATTATTGTAGAGTTCTGCTCGATACCCACTGGGAGCTGAAAACCTGTAGTTGACATAGTAATAGAGCACAATTAGTTAGAACATATCTAGGAGAAGCAAAATGAATTTCATGAGCCAAGACATCTGGAGTCTTGGTGAATTTCCCAACCACTCTCCTTACCAGAAATATCGGTATTAGGCGGATAAAGCAGAAGCATGGCTCATGTCCACCACACTCAAAATCACATTCTTTAGCCAAATGGCTAATTTTCAAGGCCACCCACAGAAAACACTAAGCATACAAAAATTTCCACAACTGAATACTAGAGAATTCGAAAAAGGGTAAATTTGTCTTGGTCTCAATACTCCCTAGGACAGGTAACTACTAGGGTCAGTAGCTGATTTATTAAGGAAAGATAAATCAGGAATGAAAACAAAATGTTTATAGAATTTCTGAAACTCAGGAGGTTGAACTAATTACTTCAAAATAACTGCTTGGGCTTTTACCAAGAGGCAATTCATTAGCATTCAACATCATCACTTTTGAAATAAAAACAAAAGAGAACATGCCAAAAAGAATGAAAATTTTCTGCAAAGAATAAAGGAGTAACATTTTTAGAGTGAAACTGCATTATAAGCTGTATATTTTAGGTGCAATTTTCAAATGTTGATATGATATTCAGCTTGCTAATTGCATTTCTGAAATCAGTGTTTGAAATATTAAGAATATTTATGAACCACAATAGTACTTAATAGTTCTAACTGCTGACAGGTAATGACTTAGAAATGTATGCAAAATTATGTATGATGTTTGTTATAATTTAAGTGTTATTATTCCTCTTACCTATTGTGATGGGCAGGCAGACATACATCTATGCAAATATAAGGAAATAATTATAGGGCTAAGGGGCTTGTCTTACACAAACCAACCTCATTTTGATCACTGGCACTGAATATGTTATATGTTGCTCTGAGGACTGAGCGAGAATTAAGGTCTGAGAACAGACAGTGTGGCACAATCACATTCCCAGAATCCATGATAAACATATATTTAAAGAGAACTTCATCCCCTCTGTTTATTGTAGGCATCTCTAAACCTGTTTTAATGAAATTATGTATCCAAACATCAAAACTAATTATTGAATAATCAATTGTAATTACATATATGTGATTTTCTAAAACGTTCTCTTTTATTTTCTTTAAAGGAAAATCCAGTGCGTTGGGAAACGTATTTTGGGGGGCATATGTAGAATTAAGCTCACTGGCTTCAGTCTTGCTTGAGATGCTTCCTAAGATTCTGAGCCATCTTTCAACCATTTCTCTTGAGGATTCTTGTAGCAGAAATGTCAGGGTTACCTAAAATATAAGGATGCTGTATTTGAATGTGTGGGTTTTGTCTTACCAGTTAAATGCTATCAGTTACTGACGCATATCCCAGAGCAGACACAGTTCTCCTCCTCTAATTTATTTTACATTATGTCTGCTGTTTCTCATATGTAGAAGTGATGGAGAATAAAACATTCTTTAAACATTTCAAAATGTAAAATTAGGCCTCATAGTAAACTGCATAGCTCTCAATTGTACACAGTTATTTTAACAAATGTTCTTTTTAACAAAAAAAAAAAAAAGAAAGATTCTATTTTGTAGCTCCAAAAACCACAAAGCAAGGAAAGAGTAAACTGGAAATAGTCAATTAATAGTAGCTGGTTTTACAAAATTTCTCCCAGAATACTGCAAAATTATGATTATTACTTTATATGATGATGCTTCTTGGCTTGCATTTTTATCTTATTCTCAGAAAGTATTCCATTCTAACTAGTAAATCCTTAAAACATTTAGAATCAACACTTTATATGCTTATTTACTAATAATATTAGAAAAATTTCAAATATTTAATAAGCTTTCTTTCAAGATGCAGTGCATAGCAGGAGAAATGAAAATAGTTGTATGCTATAATCTGAGTATTAATGACCATCTGGTAAAGCTGATAGCCCAAGGAAATATCCTATGGTGACTTTATAATTACTATTACAGTTCATTTGTTTTATTTTCATTAAGTAAGAAAAAAATCTCCTACTGTGGCTACTCAAGGTATAATCATGTCCTAAACAAGAACTATAGCAATTTTTAATGAGGTGGCAACAAAAATAGGATTTTGTTCCTTAGAAATGATTAGCCCTTAGGAAAAGGTATTATATAAATATTTTCTTATTCCCTCCCTTTCTTTCCCCACTATATCCAATAAATTTCTTATTATGTAATACAAGCAAACATGTCCTAAAGTATTTTAAAATTCTTTGAACAATCATCTGCAGAATGCAATGAATATTTTCAGAACAAATAATGTTGTTTTCAGACATAATATTATACAAGTGTACTTTGATTATCATAGTAAAAATGCTGCCTTACTGAAAATAACTAAAATGGTTTTCACAATGATAAGTAGGTTGCATGCATCTCATAGGGAATGGTTAAAAAATGTACAGGTTATAAAATGTACAGGTTTGCAGTATTGCTATTTGGGTGGCTAATTTAAAATAAATGAATATTGAAAATTCATGTGTCTTCAGAAATATTTATTATACATTATAATCAGAGATGATACATTTCAAAATCATGAAATACAAAGCAAGGTCCTTTGCTCCATAAAACATCAAATGCAAATTAGAAATAAATAAATTGTTTACTAAAGGGAATAGAGAGACATTTGCCTTGCTTGTTGAGGCAGAGAAAGGTCATAAGAAAGATAAACTAGGACAAAGAAAAGAAAAACTGAAGAAAGGCACTCAAAGAATGTTTTGTGCCTAAGTAATGAAAAATAAAGTGGAACAGTAGAAAAGAAGGCACTATATTTGGAAGAAGCCTAAAAGTAGACAATTATTTCACAAATACATATTTGGGTGAAAAAAAGTCATCTTTTTCTTAAAAAAAGCTTTCTGATTCTATATATTAAGGGATTACAAAATTGTATTTTTAGGGTGATATTCAGTTATTTAAATGAACATTTTATGGGTAATATCTCATTTTATGGGTAATCTCTTCTTTCTCACTCTGAAGAATATAATTACTTCTGTTTTATAATTGAAGAGACATGTTTATAGACTATTTTGATGTAGAGCTTTGCTGTTGTTCCGTGAACTTGAAGTGGAAATAAAGATGCAGCAATCTGGCTCCATTTACCAAAACATTAAGACGACTGTAAATTTGGTTGGAAAAATGTATAAAATATACCAAATATGCTTGTGTAATTTGTGTATATGTGAACTAAAATAATATAAATGTAAGCAGCATATCTCCTATCCCTGCCCGGTTCTGAATATTTATACCCTCACAGATATACATTGAGTTTTTTTCATATGATGGTGGTGGAGAATGTTATGCAACATATTTTATTAAATTTAAACAGTTTAATAAAACAATTAGTATATTGCAAAGATAATCAGTACCATTTATGTAAAACTAAGTATGAGTTAGACAATTAATACTTGGTTAATGTTTTATTTTCAGCAATAAGGATATTTTTTCTTTCTTTTTCTCATTTCTATTGTCTTCTTTTTTCTCATTTTTAAATATTCCTTAATTTTTTCTTTTCTTCCTTTTTTTAAGACACCTAACTGTACTTAGGTGTTTGTTCTCCTTGTTCTGTGAACTCCTACTTCTGTGCTCAGGGATAGATCATGACAAGTTTTCTAGAGTTAATACAAACAATATGAAAAATTTTAGAAAAATATTAAAAATATGGTTATAATACAGTGAAAGTGTAATTGGAAAATGATCAGTTAAATAATAAACACAACATAATATCACTGTAACTCATTGATCAAGACTGCTAAAACATAGATGAATATTTTCCATTTTGTTAAATGAAAATAACGTGCAAGATAGTTTATAGTACAGTCTTATCATGTAAGATATAAAATATATATTTATCACCCCCATGTGAGAAACATAATTACTGAAAAATTGATAGAAATAATGTGATAGTAGGTGGAATAAATAAGAATGAAGATACAGCAGAAGTAGAGATACTGAATATTCCCTGAATTTATCTTTGCAGAATGGTTTCTGTAAAATAAAGTTAATATTTTATATTATTAAAAATTTAAAACAAAAATATGAACACTGAGAAAATGGACTGCAAATGCAAAAATTATATTTTCTATTACAAATTAATAATTTGAATAACATAACTACATATAAAGGAGCAAATAATAAAATAAACATTAAGCTTTGAACATGATTTTACAAGCATGCACTGGGGAAATTAAAATCATATATAAACAATACATTCTACAGTAAATTTCTTTCTCACATGAATGCGTAGGAATGTAAAACTATGCATATTCTATAATTGAACTAGAAGTATTATGGATAATTAATCAAAATTCTTATCATTGAGAGAGAGACTGGAAAACTGCCTGATATAGTGGCAGGTTTGGGGGGGAGGTGGGTTGTTGAGAGGTAGTTGGTGCTGGTAAATGCGCACTGGTGGAGGGATGGTGTAGGAAATCTAGACGACTGAATCCAATCATGAAGAGTTTTGAAATCTATCTCTCAGTGATTCAATAATATGTTTCAAATAACTGAAGGAAAATACAACTGAGATAAAAAAAAAATCGTATCACTACATAGAGTTATTAGTAATTAAAAGTAAAGCTAACATTGCTGGCTATGACCCAAAAAGCAAAACGTTGAATAAAAATAAAACAAAAAGTAGGAAAGGTGATGCCTCCCATCTTCTTTTCCCGAGGATTGCTTTAGCTGTCCTTGGGGGGTTTATTGTTCCATACAAATTTTAGGAGTGTTTGGTCAATTTCTTTGAAGAATGTCATGGGTATCCTTATAGGGATTGCATTGAATCTGTACAGAGCTCTGGGCAGTATTACCATTTTGACAATGTTGATTCTCCCCATCCATGAGCAGGAAATATGTTTCCATTTCCTTGTGTCCTCTTTTATCTCTTGGAGCAGTGTCTTGTAGCTTTCTTTGTACAGGTCCTTTACACACTTGGGTAGGTTGATTCCTAGGTATTTGATTTTTTGTGGCACAATTGTGAATGGAATTGTTTCCTTAATATCCCTTTCTTCTCTTTCGTTATTAGTATATAGGAAAGCCACCTATTGTTTCTAGGAGTTTTTTGGTAGAGAGTTTAGGGTTCTCTAGGTATAATATAATGTCATCTGCAAATAATGATAGCTTGACTTCTTCCTTGCCTATCTGGATGCCCTTGATGTTCTTTTCTTCTCTGATTGCTATGGCAAGTACTTCCAGTCCTATATTGAATAAAAGAGGTGAGAGTGGGCAATTGTCCCTGAACTCAGGGGGAAGGCTTTCAACTTTCCCCCATTTAAAATGATGCTCGCTGTGGGCTTTTGGCAGATGGCTGTAACTATCTTGAGGAAAGTCCTTTCAATTCCCATTTTCTGGAGTGTTTTAATCATGAACGGGTGCTGGATCTTGTCAAATGCTTTCTCTGCGTCTATTGATAGGATCATATGGTTTTTATTTTTTCTCTTATAGATATGATGTATTATGCTGATTGACTTGCGAATGTTGAACCATCCTTGCATTCCCAGGATGAATCCTACTTGGTTATGATGTATAATCTTCTTGATGAGTCTTTGGATTCTGTTTACTAGTATTTTGTTGAAGGTCTTAGCATCTGTGTTCATCAGGGATATTGGTCTGTAGTTTTCTTTCTTTGTGTTGTCTCTCCCTGATTTGGGTATCAGGGTGATATGTGCCTCGTAGAAGCTGTTTGGGAGTGTTTCTGTTTCTTCTATTTCCTGGAAGAGCTTGAAAAGGACTGGCAGTAGGTCCTCCTTAAAGGTTTGGTAGAGTTCACGAGTGAATCCTTCTGGACATGGGCTTTTTCCCAACTTCAGACTGTACTACAAGGCAGTAGTAATTAAAACAGCATGGTATTGGAATAAAAACAGACCTGAGGACCTATGGAATAGAATTGAGTATCCTGACACCCAACCTCAAACACATGATCATTTAATCTTTGATGAAGGTGTAAAGAGTCTAAAATGGAGAAAGGAAAGGCTCTTCAACAAGTGGTGTTAGGGAAAACTGGGCAGCGACATGTAAAAAAAATGAATTTGGACCTGTGTCTAACACCATGCACAAAAATCAGATCAAAATGGATTAAATATCTCAATATCAGACTTGAGTCCGTAAAGTACATTGAAGAAAATATAGGAAAAACCGTCCATGATGTTGAATCTAAAGGCATCTTCAAAGGTGAAACATCACTTACAAAGCAATAGAAGAAAAGATAAACATATGGGACTACATGAAACTAAAAAGCTTCTGCACCTCAAAAGAAACAGTGACTAAGATACAAAAGCAGCTCACAGAATGGGAAAGAATATTTACCCAATACCCATCTGATAAGGCGTTAATATCCAGGATATATCAGACACTGGTAGAACTTTACAAGAAGAAAACAAACAACCCCATCAAAGAGTGGGGAGAAGAAATGAACAGAAACTTCAGCATGGAAGAAATTCGAATGGCCAAAAAACATACGAAAAAATGTTCATCATCACTAACCATCAGAGAGAATGCAAATCAAAGCAACAATGAGATACCACTTCACACCACAGAGACTGGCACATAATCAAAAGAGCAAGAACAACAAGTGCTGGCGTGGATGTGGGGAAAAGGGGACATTCATCCATTGTTGGTGGGAATGCAGGCTGTACAGCCTTTCTGGAAAACAATATGGACATTCCTCCAAAGACTAGAAATTGAACTCCCATTTGACCCAGCCATACCACTCCTGGGAATCTACTCTGGGAAACCAAGAATACGCAGCGGAAACACCATCCCTACTTTTCTGTTCATAGCAGCATTATTCACAATAGCCAGAATCTGGAAGCAACCAGAGTGCCCGAAAATCGATGACTGGATAAAGAAGCTTTGTTATATCTACACAATGCAATACTATGCAGCTGTTAGGAAAAATGAAGTTATAAAATTTGCCTATAAATGGATGGACATGGAGAAGATTATGTTGAGCAATATTAGCCAGAAGGAGAGAGACAGATACAGAATGACTGCATTTATCTGCATGACATAAATATATATGTACATATTATGATGCCAATCTCCAAGGTCAAGCCGAAACATATATCAGGAGGTCTTGTCAAAGGTGGAAATTATCACAAACGTGTGGGGGTCAGAGGCTAGATAAGACAGAAAACGGAACAGCGTGCTAACAATTGTCGAGGGTACTAATGCCAACCTAGAACTGAGCATTAAATAGAGGCCAAAAGATACACATGACAACCCTTTAATGTATGTTCTGTAATCCATAGTCTGGAAGGGAAGGAAACGAGAAAGAGAGAGAAAGGGAAAGAAATAAAGAACCTGCCAAGGAGGAGCACTGGGGAGGGGGAGGGAACCGGGGACGTCCAGTGGTGGGAGATGAGCACTGGTGGCGCCGAAGGTTGCTGGAACACTGTATGACCGAAACCCATATATGAACTTTTCAATTGTATATCTTTGTAATTGTAAAAATAAAAAAAAAAAAAAAAAAAAAAAAAAAAACCAACATGGAGAATTAAAAAAAAAGTAAAGGCTAAAAGCTTATGGTTTTGAATTGTAATTGATGTTATAAGAATTGCATACCTATCCTTAAATATGTACACATATGAAAGGAATAGATCTGTGATGCTTAAGTGCTCCCATAGATATAGTTCCTGAATTTTCCCACTGTGATAACCTAAGAGAAATCATGCAGCAGCAAGGGTCTCTTGGGCTAGACAGATCTTGGTTTTTAAATATCATTCGAGAACAACAGGCAGAAAACCCTCAATCTAGGAATACTATAAGATAAGAACATGAACATAGTAAATTAAGATTATTCTATTGTTTTAGATACTGGAAATTTTTTACAAAATGAAAGACAAATCAAGCAACATGCAAATTCACTGAAGAACATTTTGAATGTCTAATTTCAGGACTATTTTTGCAAAATAAGTAATATATATATGCTAACAACATTTGAGGGAAATTTTATACATTAACTTATATATAAAATATAAATATATTTTAAATGTTTCAGGGTAGTGTTTTATACACTAACTTATAGAAATATGATGGATATACAAATATAAATGTGGGGCCAGAGTGATAGCCCAGCGGGTAGGGTGTTTGCCTTGCACGTGGCCGGCCCATGCTGGCCTGGGTTCGATCCCGACATCCCATATGGTCCCCTGAGCACAGCCAGGAGTAATTCCTGAGTGCAGAGCGAGGAGAAACCCCTGAGCATCGCCGGGTGTGACCCAAAAAGAAAAAAAAAACAAATATAAATGTATCGTAAATGTTCAGGGTAGTGTTTCAGAGTGAGATAGCATTTAAATCAGTGGTCTCAGTAATATGGATAATTTTCCTGATTATGGGTAGGCATCTTCCAATTCATTGATGGCTTTATACAAGAAATATGTGGCAAGAGTTATGGGGGAAAGGCTGGACAAACATTTTGTGATTGGGCCTTCTCTGAAAAGCTCTGAAACATTATGAAAAGAGTCCTAAAGACCTATAAAGCAGGGGATCATCTTCTAGCAGTCCTACCCCAGCTATCCAAGTGAAAGCTCTATTCATTGCAGTTCACACAGCTCATACTGATACCTCTGCTAACTTGGTTTAGACAAGTAGAGAATGAAAATTCCAACACCCCAGTCTAATCTCTCAAAAATCCCAGAGGGATCTATTAGAAATACTGAGAACAGAGAGGAAACAGGGCAAACACAGTGGGGAAAATGCATAGCACCTCACTGAGACCTCTGAGTAATAATGGTAATAGAGAAGACTTTCACAGTGACACCAGTGCTCTAAACACTCAGAGAATGACTTTATGACACCTTATTGAGGATAAACACAAGGAAACAGTGGCACTAGTAGTCAGCAAAGCATAGACGTGTCAGCAGAAATGAGAAAACTATATTCAGATATGATAGAAATGAAAAAGCATAGTAGGTGATGAATGATATGTTGTAGAAGATCTGAGCAAGGGAATAATAAAAATTAAGGTCAGATCCATTAGTTCCAAGATAAAGCCCTAAAAGTATCTAGGAAACAACTGAAAATGGGAAAAAAAATCTTTGAAAGGAAATGTACACCGTCATCAGAGAACTAAGTCATAAGATCAAGAGGAACAATATAAGAAACATAAGTCTCTGAAGAAAAAGAAGGCACATTTAATGAAGAATGACTAATTGAAGAAATTGTAGCTAAAAGTTTTTAGAGTTGAGGAGTTGCATGTCCATAGGTAAATCCAAGAGGTCCAAAGGGTTCCAGTTAAAATAGACTAAAATGAATTCAGAATGACGAAAGTCAAAGGCAGACATAGTATTGACAGCAGCAAAATATAAAAATTAACTTACATACATACATACATACATACATACATACATGCATACATACATACATACATACTCTAGCAAACCGATGAATAACAGGAGGTCAAGTGAAATACAAAGAAAATCAAATAATAATTATTGAAAATTCAGTCAAATGAGTCTGAGAGTATGGTGGGATATAGTAAAAATTCTCAATAAAATGAGTCCTTCATCATGGAGGCTCTTTACAACTAGATTATCATTCATATTTGAAGAAATGGCACAAAACTTCATGGGCGGATAGCAAAGAGGCAATTTGTAGCCTTGAAATCAGTTTTGTGAGAAGCATTAAGGAAACTTCCTTAAAAATTAAGATGAACTTCTTACCACTATACATGGCATATTCATACAGGGCACTTATGATTGAGCTCTAGTATATTAAGTATTTCTATTTATTCTTGGATTAATAAAAAATATTTTATACTTTTAATTATCTAATTAATATTAATATATTACTTAATGCTCTATGTCAATTTGGTTTATTTTGTTGCAGCTGGAGAGATTTTTTACAATCATTTTCTTATTAATGCAGATACTTAAGTATTAAAAATATTATAAGAGTTACAGAAAATGAACCTTTCCTTATAATAAATTAGCATAAAGTCTTATTTCTGTATCATCAATATATTTGCAATCTATGTATATATGTGTATATATAAAACCTTCTATACACTTCTATATATGTCTGATATTTACTTATAGTTTTTGATTAACACCAAAAAAGTTATTGCTTACTATAATTTTATATAAAACATCACATATCAAAAATTATTCTACCATAGGATAATAGAGAAAATAATAATTCACTCCCACAACATCTTTTTTGGTGAGAAAATCACTGCCAGTTTCTCATATAAATTAACTCTGCTTCATTAAACATTAATTTACAATAATTAATTTAATCCATACAGTCTCTAACACATTGATTCAAGATCAGGTCATGGTTGCCCAGAACCTATCTTGATAGCTCAAGGTAGACTGCAAGAACCAATACTGGATAGGATAGTCTTTCAGGGCATATTACAAATACATCTATACACTCAGTGTTGGATAATTAAGGGATGCCAATAAATAAGAACCATTCAGCTTTGGGATTTGTGACAAAACCATAACATCCTAAGAAAACCCACACAGAAATGAGAAGGGCTTACAAAATCTACATAAACAGTGGCCCTCGGTCCGAATAAACTTTCATTTTCATTACCAATATAAGAAAATTATGTTCTGTTCATCAAGGAAATCCTTAATAATATAGATTATAACCTGTGTTTTAATTATGGCAAACAGAACAAGCCAAGTTTGTTGTCATGGCAAACAAACTTACAAGCAACCAAAAATCTGTGGGAAATAAAGTCAAAAAACAGAGGGAAATACAACTTTCACAGTTGCACTTCTATGCTCATTGCTCCTCTATTTACCATTGTCTAATCTGGGTGTTGCCTTCAAAATGATCAAGGCTATTACAATCCCCAGCACTAGTTACGGTTGTCAGATTTCAGCAAAGACTAATCCATGAGCACAGAATCAGCAGTAATCCCTGATCACCAGTAGGAGCGGGCCCCAAACCATATATACATATGTGTGTGAGTATGTGTTTGCATGCATGTGTGTGTTTGAGACTAATATTATGGAATTGATATATGACTTGTGATCTCACATCTTATTTTCTGCTGAATGAGACTGAAAGTAAAAATTCCTATAAGAAAGTAGGCTATATCTTCAATTCTGAATTGTATTTTTTCAATAAAATAGAGAAATTATATGAACCACAGAAATATTAAATAGAAAACATTGGATTTGTTGGAAAAGTTACAGAAAATATCTTCACATATAGCCTCCAAATAGAGAAGAAGCATCCTAAGCTGTAACTGGCCTGTATGAGTGAAGAATTTACTCCTCCTAAGGTCATTTGGGTTCAGCAAATGCTATGTCTGCAACATTAATTTTTTTGTTACGGGTCATCTATGCTTAACAGAATTCCAAGTAATATTGAAATATATTCTTAAATCTCAAAAAGAATGTTGCATTCAAAGATTGTCTTTCACCTTTGTTTTGACCCACCTATTCATTGTAAGTGACTTACAAGTTCATACTTCTCCATTTCCTTATAATTACCTATAGAGAAGAAATCATGTGCAACAGTGTAAGAGCTAAAGATTAAGAGGTAGCCCTGAGGCTGAGCAGTGAGAATGTCCTACATACCAATGGTATTACATAAAGCAGCCCAGGAGGTATTTTCTGTTAACAGTGGAGTCACGGAGCCAAATAATGGAAGGACTGAAGTCATCCACCTACCTACAACCACCATACTTAATAAAAAATGAGTAGTTCTCAACGGTAATTAATACATGGTATTTGATAAATAATAATGCCTTTATCTAAAATTTAATATTTTAAATGTTTAGATTTTTTAAGATTGAAATTAACAAACATATTGATATAGTCATTTAATGACATATATTGATACATATGCATTTAAAAATTTTGTGTTAGAAAATTTCCTAAATTAAAAAAGGAGAAGGAATAAATGGAATGAAAGACAGTGAAAGACAGCTTGAACATCATAATAGCTTGATTTTATTTTATTTATACTTGGACATAAAATGATTCCTTCTACTTCCATGGCTAAAAGCAATATGATAAGAGTTAATTATATAGCATATCTAGTACATCCCTGCATAAACATTAAAATGCGTGAAAAGTTCATATTATCACAATGCAACAAGATATTGAGTATGAATACTCACCCAAAATAAGACTATCAAAGATTCCTTATAGAACATAAGCATAACAAAATTCTGAAAAAGAAGCAAAATTAAGCCAGGCAATATCTGCCTTGCACGCGGTGGCCAATGCCGGCCCAGGCTCAATCCCTGGCATCCCATATGGTCCCCCGAGCACCGCCAGGAGTAATTCCTGAGTGCAGAGCCAGGAGAAACTCCTGAGCATCGCCGGGTGTGGCCTAAAAAAAGCAAAAAAAAAAATAAATTTAAAAAAGAAAAGAATAACAAATAAGGGCCAGAGCGATGGCACAGTGGGGAGGGCGTTTGCCTTGCACACGCTGACCTGTGTTCCATCCCCGGCATCTCATATGGTCCCCAAATACCGCCAGGAGTGATTCCTGAATGAAGAGCCAGCAGTAACCCCTGAGCATTGCTGTGTGTGACCCAAAAAAGCAAAATAATAATAATAATAATAATAATAATAATAATAATATAAGCTGTTCGCCATCAGCTATGGGAAGGCTGGCCAACTTCTGCCACAGATGACTCAGTAAGTGACAATTGAATTACTACTCCTCCACTCTTATTGCCACTTTCACTCTATTTGTGGTAATCAAATATTTTAATAAAGAACTTTATAAATTGTATTATGCAAAAATTGGATGTCATCAAATTTGAATTCATTTGGAGGACATTTGAAAGCTTTGACTTTGACAAGCTCAAAAATCAAGTATTTGAGCTTTCTATTAGTAGTTACGATATCAGTATTAGGAATTGGATGCTTCTTAATTTGATGTGACCCTTCCTTCTTTCCTTCCCTCCATCCCTCCGTACTTAAGGGCCACTCCTGGTTGTGCTGCATATGTGTTGCCCCAGATTGAGTCAGGGTCCAACTGTGTAAAGGCAAGCACCTTAGCTCTGACCTCTCGCCAATCCTCTTTACATTTAATTTCAAAACGTTTCCTTAGGGCCAGAAAGAGAACTCAATTAGCCCAGAGCACATGTTTTGCATGCTGGAAGCTCTAGTTCAATCCCTGGCACTGTATGGTCCCCCAAGTCATTCTAGAAGCAATCTTAATAAGCAACATGTTCCAACACTGCCCCCAACTCCCAATCAAAAAATCAACCAAATACACCTACTATCCCCAATGTAGATCAGAATTTTAAAAAATAATTATTTTTACTTTTTATTATTGTTATTTTTTGCTTTCGGGTTACACTAAGTGATGCTGAGGGGTTACTCCTGACTCTGCACTCAGGAATTAATGCTGGTGTTGGGGGACCATATGGGATGCTTGGGATCCAACCCGGTTGGCCAGTGGAAGGCAAATGCCCTACCCGCTGGAATATCACTCCATTCCCAGTTTACTGTTAATTTTAATAATGTTTCTTAAACTTATCTATAATTTTTATTATCTTCAAAAATGGAAAAAAACACTTAGTCTTTTGTTTTTTATTTTTTATATCTACTTAAAAAGATATAAAAGATATCTTTTATATCAGAACTCCACCCAGCAGACCAGCCTATCACAGCCCGGCTCTTGCGGCCGCGTGGTTCTGGTTCATCAATAAATGCTGGATTTTGAGATGACTACAAGAGTATGCTACCTGCATGGCAGAGCCTGGCAAGCTACCCGTGTAGTATTTGATATGCCAAATACCAGTAACAATTATAGACCTCATTCCGGAATGGATTGAGGCTCTTTATGTTCCTGGAGCAAGCAGATGCCCTTGGAGGACATATGGAGATGTTACTGGGGCCCGCTCGAGCAAATCGATGATGAACGGGAAGACAGTGATACAGTGATACTTTATCTTCTCAAGATCAAATATTACAAAGCATATACATTCATTATTAAACAACCAAACCATACTCCTCCCTAATCTCCCCACAAGATGTACCTGGAGACACAAATCCTGGAGCTAGCCGTTAGCAGAGACTCTAAACGTACCATTCTAACTTTAGGCTTCCGTACCACCACTCAGGCATCCCGCTCAAGGAAAATCAAGTATATTCAATATGGGATTATAACATGATTGTAAAAATTATTTGCCACCATAAGCAAGTGTGAAATGTAAATTCACTTTTAAAACTCATATTTGTTTTAATCACAAACTCATGGGTATAACATGCTAGCTTTTCCTAAGAAAGGGTTCAGTTGTGTCACATAGATAATACAGAGGTTAAGGTGCTTTTCTTGAAAGCAGCTGATTGCTGTTTGATCCTCAACATGAACATATGGTCCCCAAGTATCTCCAGTGGTGGTATCTGAGCACAGAGACAAAAGTGAGCCTTGAGTAACATATAGCATGGTCCAATAAAAGAAAATAAAAATTTACTTTGTTGCACGTATGATCATTTGATCACATGATCACTTGACATCCCGTTATTCGTCAATTTGCTCCAGCAGGCACCAGTAATGTTTCCATTTGACCCTATCCTGTGCCAGTGTAGCCTAGTGGCATTTGCTTGCCTCAGGAATACGAAGAGCCTTATTTTTTTCAGGGCCTTGATGAAGAAGTCTGACCATCTTGTAGGTGGGCAGCCACGTGATCTTTTGACATCCCGTGGGATCCAGTCAGTAATGGCTTGAATCCAGAGGTCATCTCCAAATTGCATTACATGTCCAGCCCATCTGATTTTTTGATGCCTTGGCAAATGAGACAGCGTTACTTACTCTGGATCGTCAACCTCCAAGGAGGTCGGAACTCCAGATTCCTTCTCTCACTTGAGTGAGGTGAGAGATTCCAAGCATAGCTCTTTTGATTCCTTTTTGGGGAGACCCGAATAGCATTCTTATCCTGCTTTCGTAGGAAAGCAGGAATAGAAGAGATGTGCCCAGAGCCAGCAGTTCTTTGTCCTTTTATCTATTTCTTCGATGCTCTTGAAGGTATTCCATGCCACTCTCTTCATCCTGTGCAGCTCAGATTTTGGGTCGTTCATCATATTGACTTCTCCACCTAGGTACACATAACTGCTGCGTTCAGAGATGTTTGTTCCATTGAGAGTGAATGGGGCCTCTGGAACTAGTTCATTTTTCATGAACATAGTTTTCTTTAGATTCAGCTGTAGACCTATCTTTCCACATTCTCGGTCAAAGTCAGTCAGCATTTGTGCCACTTGGCTAATGTTTGGTGTTATTAGAACAATGTCTTCAGCAAAGCGAGATGGTGTAGCTGCCGACCATCTATCTTCACTCCCATTCCTTCCCATTCTAATTGTCACATGACATTCTCAAGGGTGGCTCTAAAGAGTTTTTGTGAAATGGAATCACCCTGCCCACCCCTCTTTTGACATCAATGATCACTTCCTTGTAGAATGTTGAGATCCTAGTGGCGAATCTGTAATCCAGCTCACAAAGGATCTTGATGTATTGGGTATGAACGCCCTCTTTGGCTAGGGCTTCAATGACTGCTGAAGCAGTCATCGAAATTACAAGTATGAGGTCATTATTATTTTCAGATACTCTTCTGATATTTCACCAGAAATATTTACTTTTTTACTTGTTTCCTTATCATATAAATATATATACACATACGCACATCTACATGTATGCATGCATATGTATAAATAAATATATAAACGTAGACATACATTTATATATGTGTATGTGCATATATGCATTTGCACATGCACATACATACAGATGCACATATATGTATAAATATATATGCCCATATACACATATATCTATATATAATTATATATGTAATAATTCTAATAAAATCATTTGAGAAAACATGTATCTTTATTTGGGAGAGCACATCCACTGTGGCTAAGGACCACTTCTTTTTTTTTTTCTTTTTGGGTCATACCCGGCAAAGCTCAGGGGTTTCTCCTGGCTTTGCACTCAGGAATCACTCCTGGCGGTGCTTGGGGGACCATATGGGATGCCGGAGATTGAACCGGGGCCGGCCTGGGCTGGCCGTGTGCAAGGCAAATGCCCTACCCGCAGGACTATAGCTCCAGCCCCAAAAGTTAGTTTTTTGTTGTATTTTTTGATCTTTTGGGTCACACTCGGCAATGCTCTGGGGTTTCTCCTGGCTCTGCACTCAGGAATTACTCCTGGCGGTGCTCGTGGGACCATATAGGATGCGGGGGATCGAACAAGGGCCGGCACAGGTCGGCAAAAGCCCTACCCACTGGGCTATCCTCCGGCCCCTAAGGACCACTTCTGATGCTATGCTAAGGAGTGACCCCTAGCAGTGTTCAGGGGATCATATGCATGCCTTACCTCCATTACTATTTCTTAGTGCACAAATTTAATACTCATTATCATGAGTTTATTATAAACTTCCATCTTTACATTGCTGCCAGGCCGATATTTCCACAGAGAAAAACATGAGCCCTTGTTCTTCTTCATCATTTTCTCAGATTTGTGGTCCTGTGGTTCCCACTGCCCTGGATTCCTGAGGACCTATGGAAGTGGCATTTACTCCTGTTCTAGAAAGCTATTGCTCATTCCAGTCCAGGAAATCCTCCTGCTTTAACAGCTTTTCTGGAACTGTAAATACATCTCATCCTAAGTTTTATATAACTTTGCCTTAGAATTAATAACAGCTTATCATCTGACTGGGCATATTCCCATTTAGACACTCATATGTATGTATGTGTGTGTATGTATGCATGTCTGTCTGTACGTGTGTATGTATGAGTGTATGTATGTGTGTATGCATGTGTATGTATGTATGTGTATGTATGTATGTATGTATGTATGTACATGTGTGTATAATTTGGAATCAAGCTACCGACTAAGATATATAGATATATAGATATTCCTAACAGAATGTGAAGAATTGAGTGAAACATGTTAACTTGGAATTGTTTTGTCTTTATGAGAATTACCCATTCTTTGGAGATATTTTGAATGTGCTTCAATAAGCACATCTCTATGCAATTTCAAAATATAACTCTTCAAATGTGGTGATTTATCTACTGCTACTAATCTTTTAATTATTTTCCAATAATTTGTTTATAAATTTTTAATAGTGCTTAATCTTACATAAATCTCTTATAGTGACATTTGAGGAAAATATTGATAATAAATATTTATTTTACCACAGTAAGTTATCTGCATTGATAAAATGAATACATATGTTAAGCTCATAACAGCTGCTCTTTTACTCTAGTCTCACTGATAATTCTTGTTAAAATTAGAAACATAGTTTTGTCAGCCTTCTAAGTCACAATAGCAATGTCCATATTTAAAAATTCAAGAACATCCTGGCAAACAGTATGAACAGATTGCTAATTTTTCATCCCCAGGGAACTTCATCATTCATATGGCATGTTAAAAAATACATTTTCAAAGTCATAAATTTTCTGTTCTCATTTGCTACTGTTAATAGATAAAAGACTATTTGTTTACTTTTTTGAGCTGCTCCTAAAAGAGAACAGATTTCTCACAGATTTACATTGAGTAGCAGCAGCTGAAAATATAACCAGATTTTTTCCCTTCTGTGACGTTGTCCTTCCTTGATCACCTGCTTTGTACATCAACCTAGAAATTTACTCAATTAACCAACAGAAAACATATCTCAAGAGCTACCTCCACTCTCAAGAATATTTCTAGAATGCCATCATTCTATAGCACCCACAGGTATTGTATCTTTTACAGTAACAAATTGGACCTATATCTTATTTTATCAAAGACACTGTTATTTTCCCCTTATTTTCCAAGAGGACGACAAGGTTTGAAAGTAAAATCACTCCAACTTCAGTTGTTTTTTACTTAGCAACCACACGGCATGACAGTCATTTAATCTCTCTGAACCTGGATTACTACATAAGGATAGTGAGCAAGCAATGGCAATATCCCATTCATGCATTTACTGTGAAGGCTAGAAAGAAAACATGTGAGGGTAATGGACATAATATTGAGTGGCATACACATGGGATGAAATAAGTTAAGAAGTCTTATATGGGCAAGAAACCTAAATAGAGAGGTCATAGACATTTTAGTTGCACAATCAGAATCAGAGATGATAGTTTGAGTCCACGAGATGAAAACAAACATAAATAACCATAATTTGTAATTAAGCCACTGAAAAAACATTTCTGTGAGAAGTGTGGAGCTGAACACCTCACACCAAGAAGTGAATAATGAATTTTGTGCAGCTGTGTATCAGGAGAAAGACACACAGACCTTCAAACTTCAGTCCTGGTGATGGATACCTCTGTGAACACTACACTAGCTTGAGTTCTTTTTTGTCTGGTTACCCATAAAGAACATGGGCTTAGATGCATGGATAAAACTGTGTTTTGGAATACCCAGGTTTTTAAGGCAAATGTTTCCTTACATTATTAAAACAAAACAAAAATAAGAAATTGAACAGATTTGATAAAACTTGGGACAATTTGACTTTAACATCCCATTCTTTGCTCAAGGTGTCACAGTTCATTTATAAGAGAATGATTTTTCCATCCAAATATTTCGACCACCATTGAAGGTGAAAGCAAGTGAAGGATTTCATGCTTTATTAATTTATGAGATGCTGCCAAAAGCCCATATTTGTGTCCCGATACCCCCACTCAGTGCAGTGAGTCTTGAGCTGCTTTACTTGGATAAAAATGACTGATGTGGAACTAGAGCAATAGTACAGCAGGTTGAGCACTTGCCTTACATGCAACTGAACTGAGTTTGAGCCCCAGCAGGAATGATTGCTGAGTAAGCATGAGCATCTCGAGTGTGGGGGAAAAAAAGAAGCAAACAAATAGAAAAAAAACATAGCTGAGAGTAATACATATAGGATTCTCAGAGGGCAGTGGAGTGACAGCTAATGAATTGTGTTGTGAACACAATCAAGAAATCTTCCCATTATTAGCTCCTGGGACATCTTATTTATGGATTGCCACACTAGTCCAGGGTTCCCCAGTTCACTGCACATCTTTGCCATATATCACTCCAACTTCAGGCTGTATTCTTCTGCCTGTTTCCAATGGCAACAAGTTCAATATTAGTCCTAGAATGACTGAGCACACACAGAAGGCTGGTTCCCACCCCAGAGCAGAGAGTAATGCAAAACCTGAGGTTCCTGGGGAAAGAAAAACTGTATCATGACTGCAACTGATCTGTAACACTATGGAATTGAGAAAAGGCACATAAATCTGTGAATTTGTAACACTATGGAATTGAGAAAAGGCACATAAATCTGTGAATTTGGCCAAGAGAGACACTGAAGGATGTGGTAGAACTAATAGATCTTATTGTCTCAGAATTACAGGTATTTCTACAAAAGATACCTTCCAGTTACTGAAGACTAAAGGAGTAGTTGCTATTTCAAATTGAAATACAGAAACAAAAGATATCAAAAAGTATAAAACTTCAAAAGAAACAGTGTCAGCACAAATTCATCAGAATATTCTAGCATTAGCTGATTACAAATGCATTGAGATTTATATTTAAAAATATATTTCAAAATATATTTTAAGACATTTCATTGAATGCTAAAGATAGGCAATTCAGTAAAATAAAGAAACTAATAAACAAAATGAGAAACTTGACAAAAATGGAAATTATAAAAAACTAAGTAGTTGGGAACTGGTTAATGAAATAAATTAATTGTGGATAGCAAAAAGAAACATCAATAGGAGAATGAATGTATTAGAAGAAACAATGAATTTAGATAGAAGGCCTTTGAAATCATCTACTCAGAGAAGAATAAAAAATATTTAAAGCTACATCCTCTGTGTGATACATGGGATGTAATCAAGATAAATACTATGAAAAAATATTTTAAAGGTATATCAAAAAAAGATGATGTATATGTTTATTTAACAAAACTGACTAAGAACTTGCCATGTTTGGGGGGAGATTTGGATATCAAAGCTCATGATGTAATATTTTCTCTAAGACATTGTATCCTAAAATTGTCAAAAAAATCGAAGATAATGAAAAAACTCTTAATAGAAGCAAAGAGAAGAAAATAAAACAACAAGAACCAAACAAACTGACACAAACCTTCACATCATCTAACTAGAGAGTAATGCGTTTTCAGTCACAGGGACAGAATTTGCAGAACTATGTTTGCAATATGGTGTACCTCACCTGTTTTGTTTCTTTGTTTGTTTGTTTTGGGATCACAGCTGGTGCTGTACCAGAAACTACTGTTCTGGTGTTTGAGAATTGCTCTTGGTAGTTGGGGAACCACTTAGTCCCATGGGTTCAACCTACTCTTCTTGCACGCAAAGCTGACATTTGAGTTATGTCTGGCATGTCTAGACTTCTATTTTAAGAATTGGCAGTTTTCCTTAATAACTAACTAAAAGAACCAAAAGACTTGAAGTTGGCCTTCAGAGGCAGTCTGTCGTATAGTGCCTTAGAAGGTCATTTTGCGGTATGAGTCATAATCAAACTCTCTCAAGGGTACTGAAGCTTTATTACTAAGTTGACTGTACATTTTTAAAGAAAGAAAATTATCAGAAGGACTTATATGAACTTTTCATATGGATACCAAATTTGTTAAGTGTAAAGGAGTAACATGATTAGATATTTAATATCATATTTCCTTTTCCTCCTCTTTTTTCCTCTTACTAAGATGAATTTACATTCAGTCTTATAGTGCAGTCATAATTTTCTTAAGCCCACTGGATCTGTGAATAAATAATTTGAAAATTCAAACATACATCTAACAAATTGGAAAGATGGGGTGTAAATTGTCACATGTCTCAATTTCCAAGGCACTTACAAAGGTTGAACATTGTGTGATTTTATTATGTAAAAGTGATACCAGATGTCTCTGAAAAGTTCTGTCCAATGATTTTCAGTGAAATGAAAATCTGCACTTTTTCTTTTTTTTGGTTTGCTGATAGTTTGTTCTTCTTGCTTTTGAGGAAAAGGAGTTAAAACCCGATCTGGGAGAAAAGTTAAGAATAGGGAAGAGTCTTTTGACCTAGCTTTGATGTTATTGCCAATGATTATGTTCTCCTCTAAATTGAGAAAGTAACTTTTCAGCCACACACTAATCCTCAACTACTTTTTTAGTTGTGGAAAACCAATTTTTATGAGAAAATCTAGTATTTCCTTTCTGTTCCAAGCTTTCCGACTCCAGTTGCTAATTTTATCACATTACTGAGACATTACTCGTCAGAGCTCCACCCTAGAAAGAAACCAATTTCAAGCCCAGGTACGTGGGTCTTGGCAGCTAAAGTCACCAGGCTTCCATGGAGATGGAGAACCCTGGAAGTTATCTGGCCCCTGTTGTCGCTCTCTCCCACCTCTGTCCCTTCCAGGAGCCCAGTGAACCCACCCATGAGTTACTCTGGGGCTGTTGGCTGTGATCCAGAGGCACTAACACATGTGGCAGAGCTGCTATCGGCTCTTCCCTTGCTCGGCTTATATGAGGTGCCCAGGAGGGAGGATGGGTTCTGGACCTGGCCCACAACCCCAACAGAGCCTCAGAAGAAGTCAGAGGAGACCCCCCCACATAATAATGACAGTCACTTTCAATGCACAGACTGCACAACTTGTCAGAGCCCCAACCAAGAGAGAAGCTGATCTCAAGCCGGGTGTGTCAAAGCCCCATTATAGGGAGAATCCGATTTCAAACCCAGGTACACAGGTCACAGTGGCTAAAGTCACAGGGCTTCTTGGAGATGGAGCTGGCATCTCTCCCACCTCTCTCCTTTCCAGGAGGCCCGGTGAACCCACCCACGAATTACTCTGGGGCTATCGGCTGTGATCCAGAGACACTGACACATAGCAGTGCTGCTACTGGCTCTTCCCAGTGCATCAAATTAGTAGAAGCCAATCACATTCCAGAAATTCAGATAGTCAACGCGAGAACAGAAATAGACCAGATTGGCCCATAAACCTAAACTCCAACCTAAACCCTAAAACCCATCCTTGACAATTTCATGAACCCCACTGCCCTCTTCCAATACTCAATGATGCTGAAGACCTGTCCTGTTACAAGTTACTGTATCCACTGAAGAGGAGAAAAGGGAGACCAGAATACTTCTAACCTGACAGCAGACCGGGTGCCCCCAGGATAAATCCAGAGCCACTGCAGGGCCTGGAAAGCTACCCGTGGTGTATTCAATATGCCCAAAACAGCAACAATAATGGACCTCATTGCAATGAATGGAGCGACCTTACCGGAGCCCACTCGAGCAAATTGATGAACAACGGGAAGACAAGTAATACAAGTGATACTGAGACATTGGCACAGATTTTTTACATAATTCTCATTGTGCAGTTCTGGTCTTAATAACATGTGGTAGTATTTTTTCTAATTATATTACCAGAAAAATAAATATTAAAATATTTAAGCTTCAAATGACCATTTTAATACAGTCTTTACCTTTTTTTTTGCCTTTTGGGTCATACCCAGTTATGCTCAGGGGTTACTCCTGGCTCTGCACTCAGGAATTTCTCCTGGCAGTAGAGGGGAGCATACGGGAAGCCAGAGATCAAACCTGGGTTGACTTTGTGCATGGCAAACGCCCTACCTGTTGGAATATTGTTTCAACCTCCCATACATATTATTTTGAACAGTAAATATCAACACAAAATAGATAAGATTTTCTTATCTATTCATATGCTATGAATCTCTGTAAATAGTTCTACACTGTATGAAATGGTGATTACTTTCTGTGATATTCTTCTCCACTTGCTTGAAAGTACTTATCTATTTCTTTGTTTTTATCTATATTATAACCTTGTACTGTTTATTAAATAAAGTTTGACTGAATTAGGTTGGAGTCTAGTTTTTTAAATTCCCTACACATCTTGAATTAATAATCATAAGAAGGTTTGCTACTTGTGCCAAAATGTAAGTGCAGCAAATATAATTCATTTTTCCTTTAGTGCTAATGCCAGTTAAATACTTCTTTGGGTACTTTACCTCATTATTCTATATTATCTCTTGTTTTTATTCACAAAACCTGACCTCTAGTTTTATTCACTTTCATTCAAGTGTTTTAAGTTCCCAGTCTTAATTTCAACTTTTAAATTTTATTTTTGTTTTCTTTGGGGGCCAAATTTCACTGTACTTAGAACTTACTCCTGATTCTACCCTAGATCATTCCTGGCAGGGTTTAAAGAACCATATGGAGTGCCAGGGATCAAACCTAGTTTGACTGCATTCAAGACAAGCTCTTTACTCATTGTATTATCTCTTCAACACTTACACATTTTTAAAATAAATTACTTAATGCAGGACACTGAGAAAACTTTCCGGAGTACAAAAATACTGTAAGCTAAGTCTAAATATATACTTGTTAGAATCCTTCGACATCCTAGGCATGTGGCAGATGCCATAGAGTTACACATTTTAAATGGGCACCAGAAAAATCAGCATGTAGATGATATCCTGTGAAATTGCAATCTCTTTAGAACTAGATATATTAATAAAATATATTATATAAATATAAAACATGTGATTGTGACAACCACTTCATTGATTTTGCTCATTTCTGCAGCTCTCTCACATAAAGCGATACAACTAATAAACAAGTAAAAATTTCTGACTTTGCAATACAAACTACATGCCGAAGTATTAATAAAGGAAAATAGTGTAGAGTTTTAAAAGTAACTGGAAATGAAGCATTTCAAGTGTTAGACATGTCAGTAAAACAGAGGCTCAGTGTTTTTGATTGACCTATGACAGACACTGAAACAAGAAATGGGCCCCCACAGCGTATTTTGTAACCAAGGGGAGGGAGGAATGCTACTGATTTAAGCCACTGAAGGACACTTCAAAATGCAAGGACTGGAAAGATAGCACAGAGATTAAGGCACAAGCTTTGCATTTGCGTAACACTGACTTGATCCTTGGTATGGTTCCTCAAGCATCACAGGAGCATCCTCATGCACAGAGCACCTGCTCTCCCTCCCGCCCCCCCACCCCCAGGTATCAAGGGCATCTCATAGTACTACAGTGTAATCCAAAGCAGCAACATTTCCTTAGAATTGTGTATTAAATCACAAGCTCAGTTTGCATACATGGGAGGCCAAAAAATACACCAAAAACATTTTTTGGAGAGGCTTTTGGTGTCACACCTAGTGATTCTCAGGATTTACTTCTGGTTCTGAATTGAGAAATCATTCCTGACGGTGCTCAGTAGACCATAAGGGATGCCTGGAATGGAACTTGGGTGCCTACGAGCAAGGCAAATGCCATACCCACTGTGATATGGCCATAGCTGTAAAAATCTTTTTTTTTTTTTTTGCTTTTTTTGGGTCACACCTGGCAATGTTCAGGGGGCTACTCCTGGCTCTGCACTCAGGAATTACTCCTGGCGGTGCTCGGGGGACCATATGGGATGCCAGGGATAGAACCCAGACTGGCACAGGCCAGGCGTGTGCAAGGCAAATGCCCTACCTGCTGGGCTATCGCTCCGGCCCTTAAAAATCATTTTTAAGACTTTAAAATGTTTGCTAAACTTTAAGCATAACTCCCATTATCTCGCTCTCTGGTTCTTTTTTAGCCAGAAAGAGACACACAACTTATTTTGCTTATCTTTTGGGTCATACTTAGCATGATGCTCATTGCATACTATGGGTCTATGTTCAGGAGGCTTTGGAGAACAATACACATTGACAGAGATATAAACGTGCCTCCTATAATATCTCTATGTCATAATAGCTCTGTTCAGCATATCCAAAATGGCAATGATATTAGGACTAGATATTTTATCTTGAAGACAAATTCATTTTGAATATAAAGAATAGAAGTATGATTTATAGAAATTTACAAAAAATTTAGCACAATGGTATAGAGACCTCCAAAATGTATAGTAGCTTGTTTGTACCAACTGTAACATTTTGTATCTGCATAGTAATGTTTAGTCACAATTAATGAAAAAAATAACAATATGATATTATTATGATATTAATGACTAAAACCCAGAATTCATTCCGAATTTCTTATATTAGACCTAATGTGTCTCTCTATTCATAGATCTCACCTGGAAAAATCACACTCTGTATAATGGCTAAAGAAATAGTAAACTATTGCCACTACCAAGAAAATCCACGGTGACTAAATAAAGTTGGGTTCATTATTTGTTTTTATTGACCTCAGTGGTTGATTAACAGGAGTCAGATATAGGTACTAAAAGGTTATCCTGTATGTCCCTTTACTAACTCTTTGCACTCAGTTCTTGTCCAGTACAATTATTTTTAACTATGATATTCATAGGGTTTTTTTCCTAACTTAATTGCTTTCCCATTCCACCACCTGTGGCAAGCTTCCAACTGTGGACATATATATATATATATATATATACATATATATATATATGTGTGTGTGTGTGTATATAAACATATATATTTATATATATATATATATTTCAATCAAATATATATTGTATATATACATGTATATCAATATATATATTACAATCACATGGAAAAAGAGAAAGGCTGAGAGGGAGAGAGAGAGGAAGCAAAAGTGTTGTTATAGAGGCAGGTTGTTAGGGGAAGGGGAAGAGTGTGGGAAACTGGGGACACTGGTGGCAGGAAATGCACAGTGGCAAAGGGACAGGTATTGTAACGTTGTATGACTAAAACTCTAACTTTGTAACATGAACAACTTTGTTCATGAAAAACTTTGTGTATCCCACAGTGATTGTGCTGTGTGTGTATATAATATAATATAGATGTATATACATATATATATATAATATATAATGTGGTCAGATATTTGGTAAATAGTTCTTCAATTGGCTCTCATAAGCATTTAAAAATAGTTTTTGTCATTTCTTTTTAAAATGGTTGACTCAGTATATCATATATAACACAAGGATAAAAGAGTATATTGAAATCTGGTTAACTTTTTATTGCCAATAATAGTTATTTTAGTTAATAAGTAATTATTTGGCATATAATTTGATATCATGCCTGCCCTGCATAATTCCAATATGATAAAATGAGTCTTTCTTATTTTTTTTAGTATTTCTTAGTCCATTTAAGCAATACCTTAAAGCTTTAGTAGTTTAATGGAAAAACTCATTTTCTTTGGAGAAAATCAGTGATAGGAAAAACTAATAATAGGAGTGTAAAGGGCATTTATATCACCATATTTTACAGAACAATTAAGGAAAGAATGCAGTTTGAGTGAAGAAGTGGAGAGAAAATAAGCAACAAAGATTGAGGACTCAGTTTTCCATTGGAATCAGGACAGAAATGAAATTAGATTATTCAGCCTTTAGGGCAACATTGTGTTGGAAATAGAGTTATGCTAAACATAACCTTTACTCAACCTTTATTCAAGGTAGTAACTGAAAATCCTCTTTTCACAAGTAATTTCATAATGCAATTACCTCAGTGGGAAAAAAAATACAACAAATAAAAACTTGACAGCAATGCAAATATTTGAAGTAGACTTTCCTCCTAAAAAAATCTGGGTTGCCAAGATATAATATCAGAGACTAAGTTGTCTGACAATACATTACTCTGCAGGTTAACACTTATGGATTAATATATTTGTCAGCAATTGAATAGCTATCTACCAAGCATTTGGTTGCATCACTATTATCATTTTGAGCTCATTTGGGAAATGAAACAATAGACTTTTCACAGTAGATTGACTACTCAGTTTATCCAATTTACTCTAAATATTACCTTTAAAGAAAAGAGAACATGACATGAGTTATTTCTTACTTTTATATTTTTATAATATAGCAAACCAATAGTTATCAATTCTTAAGTGCTTTTTACTTTGCAAATTAGTTTCAGAAAAGCAATTTTAAAGTGCCACAATTTTTCTCAGTAGACTGCAACATAATATTCTTTTAATTGCATGAATTGGAATGGTGGATTCTTACGCATTTTCATATAGCATATTGACTTTCGTAGTCATTATTCCATTTTATGTGCTAATTATATCTACTTCATTGTGACTCTATTTCAGGTAAATTAAGATACTCTAGCTCTAAATAGCACAAAAGACAAATATTATTGAGTATTCTCTATTTTTTCAGGAGTTTTGTCCTTCCTAGCAATGTTCTTCTGGACCACTACAAGTGATACTTGAGCTAAGAGACCAGATGGCGCAGTGCTAGGACATTGCTGAAGGTTCAATGCTAGTTCACTATGTGATGCTACTATGGCCCCACTAATTCTGGGGTTCACCAGGCCAAATCCATGCGATGCTACTAGGGCATAAAATTAGGTGCTAGAGAACAAACTTGAGGTTTCGCAAATACAAAGACTGCACCCTAAACTTATGATCTGCTGCCTCGAATACAATGGTAAAAGGTCTAACCCTGCATTAGGATTCTTACCAGCTCAAACAAAAGAAGAGATAGTTTGTGCCACCTCTTTAGGTGCTAGAGAGATAGTACATGGGTTAAGATGCTTTTATGCTAATTTGCATAAAACCTACCTTAGTTTAATTACCAGTACCGCATAGTATTCTCTGAGCACTACCCAGGGTAATTATTGAGCACAGAGTCAGGAGTAAGCTCTGAAATCCCCAAACAGAATCAGTCAGGTGTGACCCCAAAACAAAAGCCAAACAGAAAATGACACCCATCCCTTCATAGTAAGTATGTAATTGTCACCACATAAAAATTCATGCAGGTGACCTACTTGGCATATACTATAAGAAGATACAACAACTGTGAATAGGATAGTTAACATTGTAAATAAACTTGGTTGAGCTGACCATAATTCACGAATTGTTTTTGATATAAATTTGACATAGAATGGTTTGAAGAGGTATAACAGCAGAAACTGACATACTTGCCAGGCATGTAGTTGATTGCCAGAGTTCAATTCCTGTAGAATTCGTGTTTCTTTTTTTAAAAAACATTTTATTATACCACAGTAAGATATACAATTACAACATTGTTCATGTTTGGAGGTTTCGGTCACATAGTGTTCCAGCATCCCGCCCTCCACCAGTGCCCATTGCCCACCACCAATGTCCCCAATTCCCTCCCTCCTCCCATAGCCTGCCTAAATGGCAGGCTCTTTATCTCTTTTCTCTCTCCCCCCTCTCTCTTTTCCTTCTCTTACACATTGTGTGTTGCACTACATACACTTAGAAGTCATCAGGTGCATTTTTTTTGGCCTGTATTTAATGCTCAGTTCTATGTTGGTATCAGCCCTTTTGACATTTATTCACACATGTTCCCTTCTCTATCTTACCTAACCTCTGACTCCCTCACATTTGCGGTAATTTCCACTTTTGGTAAGATCACCTGATATATTTATGCCATGCAAATAAATGCAGTCATTCTGTCTCTCTCTCTTTCCTTTTGACTAATTTCACTCAATATGATCCTTTCCATGTCCATCCATTTATAGGCAAATTTCATAACTTCATTTTTCCTAAGAGCTGCATAGTATTCCATTGTGTATATGTACCACAGTTTCTTTATCCAGTCATCAGTTCTTGGGGATACTGGTTGTTTCCAGGTTCTGGCTATTGTGAATTGTGCTGCTATGAAAATAAAAATGCGGATTGTGTTTCTGCTGTGTGTTTTTGGCTTCCCAGGGTATATTCCCAGGAGTGGTATGGCTGGGTCAAAAAGGGAGCTCAATTTCTAGTCTTTTTATTTTTATTTTTTTCTTTCCCCTCAATCCTTTTTTATTTTTTAAAAATAGTTCTTTTGTAATGTGGTGTTCAAGAAGAATTGCGAACAGGCACCCAGTTTCTTTAAAACATTGGGGAATTTGAATTCTAGTGCCCATTATTCATTATCGTTTGTTTCCATTGTGCTGATTTTTGATGATCGAACCTCAGCACCTCCATACTGCCCTCTCCTTTTTAGAAAAAGACGTGTGCACAGAAAGGCCACCTTTTGCAGGGACTGTGCATTTTCAGGCTTGTGATAAATAAGATCGACCAATACAAGTGCCCATAATGACTTTCCAATTGGCCCTGAAGTTCTAGCATGTGAATGCTTCACTCCTGGACTTTGCCTTTCCTTGGGAGATGGAAGTTTCTCAGAACTGAACTGAGGAAAATGACCTTTCCTTAACTTGAAGATACTTTTTAAAATCTGAGGGTATGGACCAAAAGAAGAGGAGTATCAGATTGGAAATGAGATGACAACTATTATGAGAGTGATGACTAACTCTAAAGGTGGCTTCACTGAAGAGAAAGCATTTTAAGATTAATGAGAAATCTTGTCAGAAGATCCCAGAAAAGTTCTTTCATTAGCAGTTAAAGATACTCATGCAGAAGTGTATACAACAGAACACTGCTCTTTCTGGTTTTGTTTGTAGTTTTGGCCTGGGATATGGATTTTAAATGGACACTGTCTGTACCAGCTTCATTAAAATAAACAAAATATTTGTAAAAACCGTAAAATTTTTTTTGTTTTGTTTTCCAGAAAGGTTGTACAAGTCAACATTCCCACCAAAAATGTATGAGAGTCCCCTTTTCCCCCACATCCACGCCAGCACTTGTAGCTTGTACCCTATTGGATATTGGCCAGTCTCTGTGGTGTGAGGTGATATCTCATTGTTGTTTTGATTTGCATCTCTCTGATGATTAGTGGTAATGAGCATTTTTATATGCCTTTTGGCAATTCAATTTCTTCCTTGTCAAAGTTTCTGTTTATCTCTTCTCCCCCATTTTTTAATGGGGTTGGTTGTTTTCTTCTTATATAGTTGTACCAGTGCCTGATATATCCTGGATATTAATCCCTTATCAGATGGGTATTGGGTAAATATTCTTTCCCATTCAGTGGACTGTCTTTCTATCTTGGTCACTGTTTCTTTCGAGGTGCAGAAGCTCTTTAGTTTCATGTAGTCCCATATGTTTATATTTTCTTCTAGTTGCTTTGTTAATGGTGTTTCACTTTTGAAGATGTCTTTAGCTTCAATGTCATGGAGGGTTTTTCATATGGTGTTTTTGACCCACCAGAAATCTACTCCCTAAATGTAGAGTGAGGACTAAGCCCTGAACACAACCAGATATGCTTCAAAACTAATCTTTTTTTTAAATGCTCTAAAAATAGAAGTCAAATAAATTATAAAGCATAATAAATAATTTGAAGTCAAAGCACTTATTTCCTAACAAAATAGACACTGACCTTCTGAAGATTACTGAAAAAAGGGAGTGTTTTATTCTATTGGAATTCAGGAAATTGGGTAAAACCCAATTACTCTTCTATGTGGGTACATGTCAAGAGTCAATGATATCCTCTATGTGGTTTTTATAATGGGAATAATCAGCACTAATGTTCAGAAGTTTCTCCTCCTTTCTGTAGGTTGAATAATTCAGAAAAGTGTTGGGGAAAAATTTCAAGTTACAATCATGCCAAAATGAAGTTACTGATTAAAGAAATTCTAAATCTTGAAGGAAGTAAATTAAAAACTAATAAATATAAATGTCTTATAATTCAAATATAAAAAAGATGAGAAGTTTTAAAACATTCAAATTTGAAGCTGAAGTGAGAATAAAGTAAAATTCTAATAATGCCTATTAATGTGCTTATGGGGATTGGCATAAATGAGGATATGTGGCGGAAAAAGAATAGAGTCATCATTAACAACGGCACGGTGCAAAAGGGCATTTTCTATTCTGCATTTCTAGGGTGTAACATGGTCACTCATACAAATAATTAAAATTCAGTTATTTAAATCATGACACAAAATGAATTAAAGAAGGTAACACAATACTGGTCTTCTAACTCTGTAAAAACTAACATGCAAGTGGTAAATAGTTACTGCTCCTCATATGAAAACTTCCCGTAGTCGTTTGCCGATCTCTCCTACACACATTATATGTTGGCCTTCTCATGGAATTCTTTGATTGTTTCTGTGATTTCTTGCATTATAGACCAAGTACAATTCTCCAGATACCCTCCTTTGCCATACTGTTACCACCTCCATGGAAATGTTTTTCCATAAGACACATGTTATTCCTCTCTTCATAAATAGTCCCATGATTACATGGTTTGGCTTCTTCTAATTAAGATTATATTTTTGCTTTGTTTTTCTTTCTCTGTTTGGTCATTCCAGAGGTGCTTATTGAATTCTCCTGACTCTGTGCTCAGGATCACTGCTGGCAGGGATTAAAGGTCAACATGGGATGCTGACAATCAAACCTGTGTTTGACAGCATGCAAAGCAAGAACCCTATGATGTATGACAGGTGTTGCCTCCTAATTACGTTTTTGTTAATTTGTTGTGGGCTATAAACTGTTTGCTTAAAATTATATACAACTGTAATAGAATACATATGACTAAATTGTACCTTTTAGTTCAAATGAATTTAATTCCCAAAAAGTATAACCCTTAAAGAAAAAATTCTAGGGGCTGGGGTGATAGCAGAGCTGTGAGGGTGTTTGCCCTGCACACGACCAATGCAGGTTCAATCCCTGGCATCCTATATGGCCCCTGAGCACTGCCAGGAGTAATTCCTGAGCGAAGAGCCAGGAGTAACCCTTGATCATCTCTGGGTGTGACCCAAAGAGTGAGCGAGAGAGGAGAGAGAGAGAGAGAGAGAGAGAGAGAGAGAGAGAGAGAGAGAGAGAGAGAGAGAAACTTCTACACCCCTTTGGTTTTATTTTTTTAATTTTTGTCTCTGGGTCACACCTGGAGATGGGTGTAGGTTATTTCTTGGGTTATTTCTAGCTCCGTACTCAGAAATTACTTCTGGCAGTGCTCAAGGAACCATATGGGACAGCAGGGTATGAACCCAGGTGTCTTGTGTGCAAAGTAAGTGTTCACTGTACAACCACTCTAGCCATTTGATCACTTTGAATAAGACTACAGTCCTCCAAAATAGAGCCTTCAGTAATTATTATGGTATAAAGCCTATTGAATTTTTAATATAATTACATTTGTTTTATTTTCTTTCTCTTTGCAACTAAGGATAAAACATTAATTTCCATCCATAGCTATTTTAGTCAACATTATAATAAAATAGTTTAACCATATTCAAAGTAACATCTACTGAAGTTCAAGAGTTCTATTATGAAGCACTGCTGGTCACCTAGTTGACATGAAAAGTTACTGTGAATAAAAAATATATTAGGTTTTCAATAAGAAGTATAAAGAATCATGACAAAATTATAAAGAATCAATGTTAGAAAAAACACATTCAATACTCTCACTAAAAATAATGAATGCCATGCTTAAACTTCCTGGAAGGGTTTATTTAACTTTGAAAATCAGAAATACAGACTTTTTTTAAATTCAAGATTTAAGTGAAGGAAAAATCCTTTATGCTTAGACAGATCTCTGAAAATGGCATTTATTTGACATTTTCACCTGTATGGAAAGGTATCTTAGGAAAAAAAAAACAGTTCCAAGCAGCGAAGTTGAAATGGAAATCATATCAACAAAATTATTCAAGACTACTCTTTTTTTTGGAAAAATGTCATTTAGGACTTATTATATTATTAGATGTGAAGTATATTCTGACTTCTGGTAATGCATGAGCTCAAACATCATCATACAATTTTTATCACTAAAACACAGTATAACACAATATTTTCTCTCAGTCTTCTTACTTTTGATAAGGAAACAGATTAAGTAGTAAGCAATCAGATATCACTGCTCTATTATCTATAGCATTTCACTTGACTGACCTCACTGCTTAGTGTCAGGACCAGAAAGTTTTTTGTCCCTCAGAGAACAACAACAAAAAAAAAAAGCAGAATGCCAAGGAGCTTTTAGGTTGTATTTATTGTTTATAAGCTTCTTAACCAAGGAGACTGTACAGAACAGAGCATCTTGACAGACTCTGAGTAAAGGCTAGGAGAATTTTTCATCTTTTATTTGTTGTTTTGTTAGTTTTTCTAGGGACCACTCTGGGATGGCTCAGAAGGCTATGTGGGCTTACATTTGAATCCAGGGTTTTACACTTGTATGGCGGTGCTCTAAGATCATTCATCACTCTGGCTGTAGGGAAAAATTTAAAGGGGCAGAGGATGAAAATGATGATGTCAAAGCATGAACCATCTTGTTGGCAGGTATGAGCACAAAACGTTTGGTATATCCAACATCTTTGTGAATATGCAGCAGAGTAGATATAGCATGCTTCTTCAAGGAAACGTGCCTCATTCATGTGCTAATGACCCCCCACAGTAATGATTTTCCACATTAAAGCAAGCAGAAGATCAGAGATGATATCCATCTTAGCAGCAATCTTGGGTAGTCTGGTTCTTACTGTGGAATTTCTCTTTCTGGTAGCATCTTCTCTATTGATATCTCTGAGACATGCCGCTCCTTTGGAGGTGATGTTCACAAAGCATCTTATGGTTTAGAAATAATGGGTTTTAAGTGAGGGAAGGTGTGGAGTCCCAAACTCTCTGAACTCTACAATTCCATAAATTCTATGGCAATATATTATATTTAATTTTTATACTTCTACAAAAATTTTTAACTATAACACAAAAGCATGATTTAGTCAACACTGAAGAAAAGTATATTTCATTCTTAAATATCACCAACAAAAGTAAAGCCAATTAAATTAAGAAATTAGGGACTGGAGTGATAGTCCAGCAGGTAGGGCATTCGCCTTGCACATGGCAGACCTGAGTTCGATCCCCAGCATCCCATATGGTCCCCTGAGCACCACCAGGACTAATTCCTGAGTGCAGAGCCAGGAGCAACCCCTGAGCATTGAGAGGTGTGACCCAAAAAGCAAAAGAAAGAAAGAAAGAAAGAAAGAAAGAAAGAAAGAGAAAGAAAGAAAGAAAGAAAGAAAGAAAGAAAGAAAGAAAGAAAGAAAGAAAGAAAGAAAGAAAGAAAAGAAAGAAAGAAAAGAAAGAAAGAAAGAAAGAAAGAAAGAAAGAAAGAAAGAAAGAAAGAAAGAAAGAAAGAAAGAAAGAAAGAGAAAGAAAGAAAGAAAGAAAGAAAGAAAGAAAGAAAGAAATCATATTAAAATAGGAAAAATTAGCATGAACACATTTTAATAAATTATACAATTTGTATTAGGATACAATTAATACAATTTCACAAAAAAAGTCAAATTATTATCATAGGGGCTATATATAGGGTACTGTCAAAATCAAATAAAAGGAACACGGTGCATCTGAAAAAGAAATAAGTGGTCTTCATGTTTTAACCAAGACAACTTCCTGATAAGAGTGGAAAATAGGTTTCGGTTTCAGCCTTAAAATACAAATATGTTTTCAATGTTATTTTATGCCTTGTGTGTGTTTGTGTGTGTGCCTATGCACAGTCCTCAGGACTTACTCCTAGCTGTTAAATCACGGATTCCTCCTTGCAGGTTTTAGTGGCCATATGTGGTACCAGGGACAACCCCAGTCAGCCGCCTACAAGATAAGCATTCTAACTGTTATTGTTGCTCCGGATCATGCCAATGCATTTTGACCTGCACACCTTGCAGCACTGTTAGATGATAATGACACATGTGATGTATAAGCAAGTGTGCAGTTTTTATATGCATGTGCGAACATAGCACCAGTCCACTATGATCCCTCTCTTTTTCGTATTCCTCCCCTTTAGTTGACTTATCCTTTAAAACCTTTTGCTATCAAACTTGCTGAGCAATTCTCCTTCATAGCACCTGCATGCATATCTTGGAGTGAGTGTATACTATCTACGTTTTCCTTCTTTTGGTTTGTTTTGGAGTCATATCCAATGTGCTTGGGAATACTGGTTCAGTGTTCAGGGGTTACTTCCTGTAGTACATGGGACTACACAGTTCTGAGGATTGCATGTGGGCTTCCTGCCTGGAGGGCACATGCTCAACCTTTTGAGATCTCACTCTGGACCCTGTACTATCTCTTTCATAGAACTCTGCTGCCTTGCCTTTCCCCACCCCCAATAGAAATAGAGCCTGTTCTCTCAGGTGGAGGCCACTTTCGCATTTTTTCCTAAACCCTAAAGACCCACATTTCCTATTTCTACAACTCAGGACAATTAGCATAAGACTCAGGGTAATTGGAATAATTTTCAGGCAGGACAGATAGAGAAATTGTAGGTGTGGTCTGATGACCCAATCAGAGACTGGCAAGATAATTATCTGCTTTGGATTGGAGCTCTCTGCAGGGAATTCCCCTCTTATTTGCCTTGCTGTTCAAGGATAAGCAAGGATTCTCTTGGGGGTGTGCTTTAGTGCTTTATCTCTGCTGCATCCCTAATCTGTTCTCCAGTAACAAAGTGAGGACAATAATGAAATGTCTTTAGAGATGGTAGAATCTAATGTTACAAATGTAATATAGCTAGAACCAGGAATACAAACAGTTTGTTAGTAAGTTAATACATTTTACAATTTTAACCTAATTAAAAAAAAAACTGGGACACATATAAAGTTTCACCTAAATTAAGTGAGAAGAACTGCTTACAATCTGAAGTTTCTAAGATACTTAATTAAAATATTGGTTATTGGCTAGCTAATTACATGCCTTAAAGTCCAAAGGAAGATAAAAAGAAAAAGTCGATTCTTACAAGACATGGAAGGGAGCTCAAACTTGCATAACATTTGATTATTGCTTACTATTCCACTGTGATGTTTAAAAATGAAGATGTCAAATGACTGAGACCCAATACCATTTATAAAAACAACATACATGGAGGAGAAAAATAAGAATATTCAGATAAACTATTGCAGAGCAATTGTTTATAACTGAAACAAGAATGGGAGAAGCACACTGCAAGCCCACCATCAATGAACTGTGCATGTAGTGGTGTTTGCTGTTTGTTTTTTTAGCTTAAAGCAGTAAAATAAAATCCCAAAATTATCCAAGTGAGTTGAAATATTTTTTAACCATAACCCCATTTACTTAACAAAAATGAGCTTAGGTATATTTGTCTGAAGATGAGAGCTAATGTTATTTTTGACACTAACTTAGGGACTTTGATTAAAAGCATGTGTATTGTTTGTGATTTTAAAAAATGAGGTCAATTGAATCAAATGAGAGTCCCAAAATATCTGTGCTAGTAGTCAATCATTGTTGAGAAAATAACATAAGAATTTTGGGGCCGGAGTGATAGCCCAGCGGGTAGGGCGTTTGCCTTGCACGCGGCCGGCCTGTGCCGGCCTGGGTTCGATCCCGGCATCCCATATGGTCCCCGAGCACCGCCAGGAGTAATTCCTGAGTGCAGAGCCAGGAGTAACCCCTGAGTGTCGCCGGGTGTGACCCAAAAAGCCAAAAAAAAAAAAAAACATAAGAATTTTAGATTTTGTTGTTAAAATTCCAGGTCTGTTTTTCACCTAAAATATAGTTTCTTTTTGTTGTTGTTTTTTCTTTTATTTTGGGATCACAAAGTAAGCTAATTGTTGAGTGACAGGCGTATCTAGCTTGGGAGTTTTGCTCTTTTATCCACTCATAGCTTGTTTTAGTGCTAGGTATTATAAGTGAGTTTTCTTATAAAAGAACATCAGATATACAAAACCTGTAGCATTCTCTGATTTGTAAGATTCAATTGTATGCCACAGATATTAGCTCTGCTGTATATTAGAACTTACACCGTGGCCTGTTTTTATTTTTATATGCTCAGTGTACTTATCTATCAACAGAGCCTGGCAAGCTATCTCTGGTATAATCAATATGCCAAAAGCAGTAGCGATAATAAACATCATTCCCAATGACTGGCGACGTTATTGGAACCAACTCAAGCAAATCGATGAACAATGGGTAGACAAGTGATACAAGTGATAAAAGTGGTAAGCCAAGGTTCATACTAAGAGACCTCTCTTCTGTGTAATCACTGATGGAGGGTGTGGCAGTTACAGAAGTCACCTTGACTCTGAATGAGTAACTTCTGACTTATATATCTACTAAGACTTCCTACGTTATCTTGATTGGGCACAGCTCCTCTTTGGCAGTATTCCTCTCTGGTGGGATCCACTTTGGTGGGACTCTCTCTGGTGGGGTACTCTTTGGTGGAACTCATCTTTGGTAGGGGACTTGGGCCCTCATGTATGGTCTAAGTTCTGACCATAGCTAGAGGTCTTCCATTATATTGAATTGTGGTGGTAGAGCTTGTTGCACTACTAACAGCCTTTTGGAATTGTGCCAGACTCTTGCAATTTCATTCATTCCCCAGCGGCCTTGGATTTAGAAGAAAACTTCTGTCCTGATACTGTTGGTAAATCCATCGCCTCCCTGACAGCTAATGGCTTACTTTAGCTATTTGTTCGAAGTCTCTTTTGGTTCAAGTGGCCAGTTGCAGTTCTGGGGATTGAATCCAGGTCAGAAGCATGCAAGAAAAATACTCTACCCACTTTACTTTTACTGGCTTCTGTTTGTTGTTGTGTCTAGCTGAGTGTTGAGAGTCACCTACTATGTTTCAGATCTCTACCTGCACACTGCCTACATAGGAAGGTGCCAGGACCCCAACAGCATTTCTGTGCAGAAAATACAACAGGGCATACATGCCATTGTGGCTACATCACAGAATCTATAAAAACCTTCAGTCAGAGATTTCTGGCTGAAGGCAAAGACAGCCAGAGTCAAAGACAGAAGATAGCAACACGCTCAGGTGTTGAGAGAGTGTTAAAATCTCCTACTATCACTTAGCTGTCAATATCCTTCCTCAGGTCTATTAGCAGTTGCTCTGTAAAGTTTTCTGGCCCTGTGGTAGTAGGCGCCAGATATAAACTTATGTGTGTGAAATCTTGATGTGTAGATTCCTTGATCATTAGATAATGGCCATCCCTTCTCTTATAACATGTTCTTAGTTTGATGTCTATGTTGTAACTACTCAATTTTAGTATTGCCTTTTTAAAATTTCACTCTCAACCTATGTTTATGACAATTATTAAAGTACATCTTTCATATGCAAATAAAGTTGGGTTCAACTTTCTAGACCACCTAGCTACTCTCATATTTGATGGGTGATTTTAGGTGTTTTTACATTCAGTGAGATTATTGAAATAAAGGAATTTGAATTTATTGCAACTATTTTTGTACAAATAGTGAGTATTTGTGAAGTTTGTCTTGAAGTTTAAAGGAAATCATTAAGGCACCAGAGTGATAGCACAGCGGGTAGGGCATTTATCTTTCAGGGAGTTTGCTCCCCAGCATTCAATATGGTATCCCAAGCACCTTCAGGAGTATTCCCTGAGGGAAGAGCCAAGAGCAGTCCTTGAGTATTGCCCGGTGTGACCAAAAAAAAAAAAAAAAAAGATAAATAAGTCACTTGTATCATTTGTTTTCCCATTGTTCATCGATTTGCTCGAGCAGGCAACAGTAACATCTCCATACATCCTGTTGCAAGCTAGTGTAGCCCAAGGGCATCTGCTAACTCCAGGAACAGGAAGAGCCTCAAAACATTTGCTCAGGTCATGGGAATGAGGTCTGTTGGAGGACATGTTTAGCTAATCTGGGAGTTTTGTTGTTTTGCTCACTCCCAGCTTAATCTACTTAAGTCAAGGTTCATTCTAATGAGATTTCTCTTCTATGTAAACACTGCTAGAGGGTGTGGCAGTTACAGAAGTCACCTTGATTGAATAACTTCTGACTTATACATCTACTAAGACTTCTATGTTTTCTAGATTGGGCACAGCTCCTCTTTATACCCACTGCACCCAACGTGGGACAGTTAGAATTTACCAGGAGACTACCACCCTGGCTACGCTTGAGACTAAAGGTAGACTATAGGAAGGATCATACTAGTTTGCTCTAAGCAGGCGAGTATGACCCTTTCAGTACATGAGAACAAGATACTCAGAATCACCCTGGTGCAGATAATAATAAGGACCTTGTGGGTACCATCTAGATTACATGAAGCTCATGAAGTTAAGATGTATTACTTTATATCAGCCCCTCTCTCTCCAGTGTTTTACATAAGAGATAATCTCGGGATTAGTCCTTGGTGTAACCTTTGTTTATACCTACAATAGGGTGTGGCACTACACTCTGTTTAGGGTTCTTTGTTGGCATGACAACCTCCCGATTGGGTTACTTTGGTGTATATAAGGGGCTGACTTGAGGCCCCCTTCACCCTTTGCCTTTTGGTTCCTCAGCCTTCAGCTTTTGGCTCCTCCGGCTTTTGGCTTTTGGCTTTGGCCTTTTGCTCTTTGGCCTTTGCTCCTTCTTCTGGGTAGGACTCAGCTCGGGTGAGATCCTCTCTCTTTGGTGGGAGACTTAGGCTCTTTTGTATGGTCTAAGTTCGGACCAGAGCTAAAGTTTGCTCATTATATTGGAGTGCTGTGGAAGAGCTTTTGTACTATTAAAAGCCATTTTTGGAACTGCACCGGACTCGTGATCGTGAGTTTTCATCTGTTCTCCCGGCGTCCTTGGAGGTAGAAGACAACCTCTGTCCTGACACTGTCGGGGACCCCGGCGGCGCTTCCCGATATCTGGCGTCCCTGGGTGGGCATCTGGAGATCCCACCAAGTTGCTGATGAACTTTCCTGAAGCTGGAAGAAGAACTACAACCGTGAGTTAAAATGGGTTACTTCTTGGAAATTTTTTCTTTGTTCTGGCTTCACCTTCTTTTTTCAGGTGATAGCAGTAATCTCGACTTTTGTGATTCCTGCTTGTCTTTCAGAGAGTCATGAAATTAAATCTAGCAGACAGATTTTAAGTCTTGACGATAACCTAGAGAAAGAAAAGAAGCATCCAGAGGAGGCAGACTCTCCAACCGAAAATCTTTCCAGAGTTAATACCTCCCGAAGTCGACGCCCCTCTAATGGAAAGGGATGCTCGGTTTGAAGGTTTCCCCAGAGCTCTTACAAGCTCTGATGAGGACCAAGGGGAGGAACGGAATTCCCCTAGCCTGTCCAGGCCTCAAAAGTCTTGTTGTTCCTCCTGTTCTCAATTTAATAATAGTCCAAGAGAAAAGCTCTGGGAACTTTGCAACATTCCTCATGACTACTTTTTGTTTTGGCCTTTTCTGGTGCTAACTCTTATGATTTTTGTGATAAAACTGCACCTCTCCCAACGGGAGCTGAGTGTAAGTTCTGAAGAGCAAACTGTTAAGATTAAAATAGAGATTTTTCCAGACCTTTGGTTTAAGGAAATGAAAGGTCAGATTTCTTGGTGGCATCTTTATTTAGTTCAGCTGGAAAAGAGCTTTTAGGCTCAATCTGCAGTTGCCTACCACTTTCATGTGCACCGTAGCTTTCCATAGAGACAAAGCGGACTAAATTATCCGCCTTTTTATTTGTCTGTGCTCAGTCCCACGTGGCTGGAGTTAGCAGACAATTAAGTTATGTGATTGGATATTTATGGCAAACGACTTCTGGCAAATCGATATTTTTTGGCGAATGATTTATGGTAAATGTTATGGCTAATGACAAATTGTTAAACGTGCTCAAAAAACTTTCAGAATCGGTTGTTGAAACAACAAAAGACAGGTATCTTTACCATTTTCACCTTAAATTTGTCTTAAGGAGAGCCACTGGATAACACTGACAAACTCAAAAACCAGTCAATTCACCTAAGTAAAAATTGATTTATAAATGGATAGCAGGTCTAAAAACCTCATTTCTTTCAATACCGGTCTAAAAACACCTAATTTTTTTCACTATAAAGTCTTAATTTTAAGTTGCAAACTGCTGTTCAAACCTCCCGGATTGGTTAATGATAATCTTGCTTTGCAGCCTGTTGAACACGATCCATCTTTAATAACAATAGTTTTGCTTTGCAGCCTGTTGATCTTGGTTCATCTTTAATAAAAATAACCTTCCATTGCAGCCTGTTGATATGCTTTAGCTGAAGATAACCCCTTTCTTTCAAAAAAAAAAAAAAAAACCTGCCTTGGAGTGAGTTTAAAGGTTAAGGCACCTAAATAACCCTCCAAAAGAAGGTACCATAAAAAATATATATTTTCTAAGTGTTTAATGTGTGTGTGTCTTTATGTTTCCTTGCTGCTTTGAAATGTTTAAAGGTGAGAGAGAGCATGTGAATAACTCTCAAGGAGAAGGTATTTTGTAATAATTTTCTAAGGTTTTTATGTACAGAAATGACTAATGAAGTTTTCTGATGTTTCGAGGAGAAATGAAATGGATTCCAGCGTATGATATTCAGTATCAAGGTTTTAAACGTAATGAGTTTTCTAATGTTCTGTTTACAGGTAAAAAAAAAATAAATAAATAAAAAAGGAGAAAAAAAGGGTTAAACTCCAAGTATAGTGCTCAATATCAAAATCTACTAAAAACTAATAAAAAGTTTTTAATGCTTTTGTTCAGAGATTTACAGGAAAAGAACTTGGCTGCTGCAAATTCCTTCTATGATGTTCCAGGCTTTGGACTCTGATCACAGTGTTCATTACAAATAAGTTTGCCTTATCAATGAAAAAAAGTTTTTCTAATGATTCTGTTCACAGGATAAGATATTGGAATACAGTAAATTTGTGCTATAGTGCTCAATACTTTGAGACTCCTAAAACAGTGCTCACTACAAAAAATTTAATAATTTGAAAAAAGTTTTTCCTTATGTTTCCCTTCACAAGGTGTTGGAGCTTCTTCATGCTCTTGGATTCCTGCCAAAGCCCTAAAATCTCTACTTGTGATTAACCTTGAAAAGTGTTTTTGTCTCGCCTAAGCTACAGGAACAGTTACCGGTGCCAGTGTCCACTTGCTAAAGAAGCCCTGCAAGACGCCCACACCGATGTTCCAGACACCTGCTCCAGCGCTCAAGACTCCTGTTCCAGAGTTCAAGATATCACACCGATGTTCCGGACACCTGTTCCAGCACTCAAGACTCCTGTTCCAGAATTCGAGATACTTGTTCCAGTGTTCCTGAGACCCGATCCAGTGTTCCTGACAATTCAACGAGTTCCTGATCGCTGCTCTCCAAAGACTCATACTCATATGATCACCGCTATTGCTGTTCCAGAAGTAGCCCCACAGATTTTGTTCCAGACACCCGACTTTACATAAAATATAGCAAATTGACTCTCACAAATTATGGACAGTGCAAACTATAGTCCATTATAATCAGACAGCTAGAAACACTTTGTCTTGAACTTTGCTTTGGGTCCAAAAACAAGTTAGGATCCTAAAGTAACATGTATTATCATTTTGTAATTGGAATTGTTTTTTCTTATCTTAATTTTCTGTACATTACTAAATATTTCTTACCTTTTCAATTTTTATTAGTAAACTAATCAGGGGGAGTTGTTGCAGGACTCCTAAGGGCCGCTGCATCTGCTCTGGATTGCCTCCCGCAAATCACTCCGTAGATAAGGGGGTAGTCTAAATGTGGCAGTTTATCCGAACATGTATGCTGTACTAGCTGGTATAAATATTCTCCCATGCTATCACAATCATCGTGGGACTAGCTAGATCTTACCAGCATATTAGCCTGGCCACGTAGGACACCTAAGTAATTAGACCAGAGAGAAATGCTGTTTGCTTCCAAACAAACAAGCATGGCTCCCTGATAAAATATAAAACTACAATGAAGTAGAGGAGACTTGTGAAGGCTTGGAGAAATATTTAACTGGCATTGGTGTTGATCTTTGGTACAGTGACATGCCATCTCAAAACCCCCTTCTCTACATTTCAAAGGCCTTCCTGGCTCAAAACATTAGCACAGTAAAGGCCCTAGGTGAGATGCAGGGAGGGATTACCTGAGGGCATTGGACCCTCCCTGCTTTCCATAACAATGGGAGGAAGGTCTGAGTTGCGGGGGGTATAAACTAGCCTGTTCCCGACTCCCTGTCTTCTTCCCTGTGGGATCTCGCCTTGTGAGCGTTTATTCCCCTTGGAAGTTTTTACACGTGGTGGTCGCCATCTTGGCCTACACGTGGCTGGGGTTCTAGCCTGGAATCCTAAGCATCGGGTTTTTCCTTTTGCTGATTTGTATGCCTGAACCTGTGATAAGTAAAGCCTTTTAAAACCGCATCGGATTCCTGAGTGTTCATCCATTCCTCGCCGGCTCGGAGGTAGAAGAGAACTCCGCTTCCCGGCACTGTCGGGGACCCGGCGGTGCGCCCGACAGAGGTCCATAATTGTTACTGCTTTTTGGCGTATCAAATAAAACACTGGTAGTTTGCCAGGCTCTGCCGTATAGGTGGCATAATCTCAGTAGAAGTCTCTCATCTCAAGCATTTACTGATGAAACTCAATGGGCAAAGATCAGGTTTTCTTTTGGGTGGAGCTTTGAGGAGCTGTGGAGTCTAATGTTGAGAATGACTGACCTCATGGTGTGGGATTCCTCTGGCTTCTTGCTAGGTTCACTGGGATGATGGTCCAAGGTTAGAACTATGTATATTCTAGCCTTGGTTAGAATATATTCTATATTCACATTTATACACTGTATGCAGTGTATAAATGGGAAAGATCCTGAGAAGGACCTGAAAATAAATAAATAAATAAACAAATAAATAAATAAATAAATAAATAAATGAGACCAGCTAGTGCTATAGCAAACTGGTTTAACAGGTAAAACTTCAAGTTCCTGCTGAGACATCCAATAAGGTTTTACATATCATACCTATCTTAAAAAAAATTAGTAAATTTTATTATACCACCGTGAGATATACAATCACAAAAAATGTAAATTCGGTCATGCAGTGTTTCAGCATCCTTCACTCCACCAGTGTCCATTTCCCACCACCAACGTCCCAAATTCTCTCCTCATTCCCTCGTGATCAACTGTGCATAGGGAGGAGTCGGTAGCAGCTCTCCGTAGCAGCTCTTCGCACTTGTTAGCCCTGGACATTTTGTGTGGCTAATGAGAGATTGTTTTTCTCCTTCCCATATGCCTTTTTCATATGTTTAGGCCAAGGAATTTGTTTCTTCAATAAACACAAAAAAAGATGGTCAGGCAGCCCAGCAGTGAGCTGTTTTAACCTTAAATTATTTACCCCTGGATTTCCATCATATTTTCCAAATATAAACCTCAGTACCATTCAGACTGATCTTAACCCTAAGGAGGTCTTCTTTCAGGGAGACACTGGGGTCCTCAACAGTATCAGGACAGAGTTCTCTTCCACTTACAAGGACGCCCAGGAAGCAGATGAAAACTAAGGAGTCTGGCACAGTTTCAAAAGGCTTTTTTTTTCTTTTCTGGGTCACACCCAGCAATGCTCAGGGGTTTCTCCTGGCTCTGCACTCAGGAATTACTCCTGATGGTGCTCGGGGACCATATCCAATGCTGGGGATCGAACCCGGGCCGGCACAGGCCGCCAAGTGCAAGGCAAATGCCCTACCTGCTGGACTATAGTCCCTGCCAGTTTTTATAGGATTTTAATAGTACAAAAGCTCTACCACCTCGATCCAATATAGTGAAAGAGCTCTAGCTCTGGTCAGAACTTAGACCATACAGGAGAGCCCAAGTCTCCCACCAAAGAGAGAGAGGATCTCACCCGAGAGAGTTCTACCCAAAAGAAGAGGAAGAAAAGGGGCGAGTGCCTCAAGTCAGTCCCCTTATATACACCAAAGTAATCCTAACTGTTTACAGGGAGGGTCTAATCAACAAAGAGCCCTAAACAGAGTATAGAAGAGTGGTGCCACACCCTATTATAGGTATAAACAAAGGAGTATGCCAAGGACTAATCCCTCTTTTTGAGATTATCTCTTATGTAAAACACTGGGGAGAGAGAGAGGGCTGATATAAAGTAATGCATCTTAATATTATGGGCTTCATGTAATCTAGATGTACTCACAAGTTCCTACTTATTTATTATCTGCACCAGGGTGATTTTTTAAAAGTATTTTATTATGCCACTGTGAGACATACAATTACAAAGACATACAAATAAAAAGTTCATATTTGGGTTTTGGTCATACAGTGTTCCATCACCCATCCCTCCACCAGTGCCCATCTCCCACCCCCCCAACGTCCCGGGTTAACCCCTCCCTCCCAGCCCGCCTCCATGGCAGGTCCTTTATTTCTTTCCCTTTCTCTCTCTTTCTCGTTTCCTTCCCTTCCAGACTATGGATTACAGAACATACATTAAAGGGTTGTCATGTGTATCTTTTGCCTCTATTTAATGCTCAGCTCTAGGTTGGTATTAGTACCCTCGACAATTGTTAGCATACTGTTCCATTTTCTGTCTTACCTAGCTTCTGACTCCCACACGTTTGTGATAATTTCCACCTTTGACAAGACCTCCTGATACATGTTTCACTTGATTTTGGATATTGGTATCATAATATGTACACATATATTTATATCATGCAAATAAATGCAGTCATTCTGTATCTGTCTCTCTCCTTCTGGCTAATTTCGCTCAACATAATCTCCCTGTCTATCCATTTATAGGCAAAGTTTATAACTTCATTTTTCCTGACAGCTGCATAGTATTCCATTGTGTAGATGTACCAAAGCTTCTTTATCCAGTCATCGATTCTCGGGCACTCTGGTTGTTTCCAGATTCTGGCTATTATGAATAATGCTGCTATGAACATAAAAGTAGGGATGGTGTTTCCACTGTGTATTTTTGATTTCCCAGAGTAGATTTCCAGGAGTGGTATGACTGGGTCAAATGGGAGTTCAATTTCTAGTCTTTGGAGTAATGTCCATATTGTTTTCCAGAAAGGCTGTACCAGCCGGCATTCCCACCAACAATGGATGAGTGTCCCCTTTTCCCCACATCTATGCCAGCACTTATTGATACTAGCAAACAGAATCCAAAGACTCATCAAGAAGATTATACATCATGACGAAGTAGGATTCATCCAGGGAATGCAAGGATGGTTCAACATTTGCAAGTCAATTAACATAATACATCATATCAATAAGAGAAAAAATAAAAACCATATGATCCTATCAATTGACACAGAGAAAGCATTTGACAAGATCCAGCACCCTTTCATGATTAAAACCCTCCAGAAAATGGGAATTGAAGGGACTTTCCTCAAGATAGTTAGAGCCATCTACCAAAAGCCCACAGTGAACATCATTCTAAATGGGGAAAAATTGAAAGCCTTCCCCCTGAGATCAGGGACAAGACAAGGTTGCCCACTCTCACCTCTTTTATTCAATATAGTACAGGAAGTACTTGCCATAGCAATCAGAGAAGGAAAGGACATCAAAGGCATCCAGATAGGCAAGGAAGAGGTCAAGTTATCATTATTCGCAGATGACATGATATTATACCTAGAGAACCCTAAGCACTCCACCAAAAAATTCCTAGAAACAATAGACACATATAGTAGAGTGGCAGGATACAAAATCAACACCCAAAAGTCGGTGACTTTCCTATATACAAATAACAAAAGAGGGCCGGAGCGATAGCCCAGCGGGTAGGGCGTTTGCCTTGCACGCGGCCGCGCTGCCGGCCCGGGTTCGATCCCCGGCATCCCATATGGTCCCCGAGCACCGCCAGGAGTAATTCCTGAGTGCAGAGCCAGGGACGAACCCCTGAGCATCGCGCGGGTGTGACCCAAAAAAGCAAAAAAAAAAAAAAAACAAATAACAAAAGAGAAGAAAGGGATATTAAGGAAACAATTCCATTCACAATTATGCCATAGAAAATCAAATACCTAGGAATCAACTTAACCAAGTGTGTAAAGGACTTGTACAAATAAAACTCCAAGACACTGCTCCAAGAGATAAAAGAAGACACAAGGAAATGGAAACATATTCCCTGCTCAAGGATGGGGAAAATCAACATTGTCAAAATGGTAATACTCCCTAGAGCTCTGTACAGATTCAATGCAGTCCCTATAAGGATACCCATGACATTCTTCAGCGAAATTGACCAAACACTCCTGAAATTTGTATGGAACAATAAACCCCCAAGGATAGCTAAAGCAATCCTCGGGAAAAAGAAGATGGGAGGCATTACCTTTCCCAACTTCAAACTGTACTACAAGGCAGTAGTAATTAAAACAGCATGGTATTGGAAAAAAAACAGACCTGTGGACCTATGAAATAGCATTGAGTATCATGACACCCAACCTCAAACACATCACCATTTAGTCTTTGATAAAAGTGCAAAGAGTCCAAAATTGAGAAAGGAAAGCCTCTTCAACAAGTGGTGCTGGGAAAACTGGGCAGCTACATGTAAAAAATGAATTTGGGCTTGTGTCTAAGACCATGCACAAAAAATCAGATCAAAATGGATTAATGATCTCAATATCAGACTTGAATCCATAAAGTACATTGAAGAAAATATAGGAAAAACCCTCCACGACATTTTAGTTAAAGGCATCTTTTAAAGGTGAAACATAACTAACAAAGCAACTAGAAGAAAAGATAAACATATGGGACTACATGAAACTAAAAAGCTTCTGCCCCTCAAAGGAAACAGTGACTAAGATACAAAGGCAGTCCACAGAATGGGAAAGAATATTCACCCAATACTCCTCTGATAAGGGGTTAATATCCAGGATATATTAGGCCCTGGTAGAACTTTACAAAGAGAAAACAAACAACCCCATCAAAAAAGGGCGAGAAGAAATGAACAGAAACTTCAGCAAGGAAGAAATTCGAATGGCCAAAAAACATATGAAAAAAATGCTCATCATCACTAATCATCAGAGAGATGCAAATCAAAACAACAATGAGATACCACTTTACACCACAGAGACTGGCACATATTCAAACGAGCAAGAACCAGGGTGATTCTGAGTATTTTGGTTTCTGTATACTGAATGGGTCACACTTGCCTGCATGAGGGTATCCCTTTCTATAATCTTCTTATAGTCTAAATATAGCCAGGGTGACTGTCTCCTGGTAAGTTCTAACTGTCCCATGCTGGATGCAGTGGTTATAAAGAGGAGCTGTGCCCAATCTAGAAAACATAGAAGGCTTAGTAATGTATAAGTCAGAAGTTATTCAGAATCAAGTGACTTCTGTAAATACCACACCCTCTATCAGTGTTTACATAGAAGAGATAGCTCATTAGAATGAAACCTGTCTTAAGAACATATAAGTAGATTAAGCTGTGAGAGGGTAAAACAGCAAAGCTCCAAAGCTACCTAAGCCTGTCATCCAACAGTCCTCTATGAGGGACTGCATTGTACCAGGAAGAGTCCACCCTGGCTATGTAATGGGAATTTTAGAATAGCCCTCCTCTGACCCAACAAGGTCAAACAGCTTTGTTCTGACCTAGATAAGCTATGAATGGCCTTGCAGAGGAGCAGAGCACTTAAGACTTACCTTGGAGTAGAGCAAGGCTGGACCCTGAGGGCGAAAGGGTCAATCTTACCTGGAAGCATAGTTTGAATCATAGGATGTGGTCTCCCCAAGATAACCCTATATATTTGTTCTTAGGTTTATCTATACATTTTCCTGGAGCAAGCAGATGCCCCTGGGCTACACTCGCATGTGACTGGACATATGGAAATGCTACTGGTCCTCGCTGGAGCAAATCTATAATCAACGGGAAGACAAGTGATACAAGTGATGCAAGTAGCTATACAAACCTGTCCCTCTTGCTCTGAGAGCTAATCCCTTGGCCTAAACACATGCAAAAGGCTTAAGACATTTTATTACAATATCTTAAAGACATTTATAGTTATTCTTTATTTTATAATACAATTTTTCTTTTTTCTTCTTAGTTTATTATAATAAGAGGCTGCAGAACTTTATTTGCTTTAAACATTGAGCTGAAAATTTAGCATTTAGAAATCAGGTGAAAACAGCAATTTTTTTTCTTTTTTTTTTTTCTTTTTTTTTTTTTTGGTCACACCCAGCAACACTCAGAGGTTACTTCTGGCTTTTTGTTTATGAATTACTCCTGGTGGAGCTTGATGAACCATATGGGATGCCGGGGATTGAACCAGGGTCAACCACGTGCAAGGCAAATGCCCTACCCTCTGTGCTTTCACTATGGCCCCAAAAGCAGTAATTTGTATAATATTATTTGTGCTTATAATTAAGAGACCTTTATTTATTTCAGCTTATTGCTATCTATATATTTACTACTATTATCTATATATTTACTACTATTATCTATATATTTACTCTCTCAGACATGGGGCAGAGCTGCTACTTGCTCTCCCTGTGCCCAGCTGCTTGTGATGCATCCGGGAGGCATGGCGGGTTCTAGCCATGGCCTGCCACCCCAGCTGAGCCTCACAAGCCAGACCACCCTCCCCTATTCCATGGGGCCCGCCGCCATTTTCCACATCCGGACTTCCCTTTCGTCACAACTCCATCCAGCAGACCAGAATATCACAGCCCGGCTTGTGTGGCCGCTAAGCGGCTGTGCGGTTTAGCAATAAATGCTTTATTTAGAGGTGACTACAAGAGTATGCCACCCGCACAGCAAGCCTAGCATGCTGTTCGTGTAGTATTTGATATGCCAAATACCAGTAACATTTATATTAGGTCATTCCCATGACCTAATATAATTGTTTAAGGCTCCTTATGTTCCTGGAGCAAGCGGATGCCTTTTGGGTTCTACTAGCATGAGCCAGGACATATGGAGATATTACTGGTGCCCACTCTAGCAAACAGATGATTAACAGGAAGATAGTGATAGATAGTGATAGTGATATTAACTACAGACAGTATTGTTCAGTGTCTTATATTTGATTTTTTAAAGTGTACTGTGGTAATCATTATGTAGATTTTGAAGAAAATATGGAAAGGAGCAGAGAATCTGAAAAAAAGGAATGGAGTCTAAAGCAACTTTTACATGATTCCTCAGTTAACATAAATGTGTCTTTCTGACTTAAAAGTCCCTTATCCATGTAGTATAAAGCATAAAACACTGCCTTTTCTGAAATGAAAAATTTAGTAGATAATTAATCATGCCAATTGTTTTAAGATGGATATTCATTTTTAATGCATAATTTGAATGAAAGCTGCAGAATTATAACAGTATCGCATGAAATCTTTAGCTTATGGGCATTTGGGGAATGTTAGAGAATAGCAATGACCATAAAACTTTCCAAAGAAATCATCTCAAAAGATATTTCTCTTGTAATATAAACTTTTCTTGTTGAAATTCTTTTTATATGAAACTGGGAAGGAAAAGAAATAAACAACAATAAAAAACCCAAATCCTCAGAAATAAGAAGATAGAAAGCAGAGTAAAATACCAGGAAGCTCTATGAAAATTCCAGTGAGGTGTCTGAGGTCTGAGTGGCTGAAGGTGAGACCTGAAAAATTCTATGAGCTCTAAAATTTTCCTTTCTCTTGAATGAAATGAAATTTCTAGAAATAAAATACCTTCTAATTTGATAGCTAAGCTTGAGCTGTTTAACTCAGTGGATTGCATTAGTCCAACCAATGTAGCCAGGTAGATAGACCCCCATCCCCAATGGCAATAAAATTCCCAGAAAGTATTCAAACCAATAGCTCTGCAAAGAGCCCACCTTGCACACACAGGAATCAAAGCCTGGTATGACTTAACCTGGTGCCTAGAGATCCAGAGAAAGCTGGACCCCCTTTCCAAGAGAAGTCAAGGAAAAGAATTTCAATGAAAACCGTTGACAACTCCCAACTACCTCCTTGGCAACCCTGCTAGCAAAAGGACTCTTACCTTGGTAGAAACCCTATATAATCCAGTTTGGGAAAACCCTACAAAATCACTGTGAACAAATGAAGGGTGCGCATATGCTGCCCCAGCCCACGTGCTGCCCTCTGCCCATGTGGCCACGCACATGTGGTACTTGAGAATAACTCTTGCCCACACCTCCCCTCTTAGAAACGTACTGGGATTCTCTATGTCTTTTAGGAAGCCCGCATTCTCTCTTGAGCATGTTACACACACTCTCTCTCCATGTCTCTCTCTGTGTCTCTGTCTCTGTCTCTCTCTCCCTCCTCCCATTTTTCAAAAAAGTCTCCAAATAAAAGCAAATCTGTTTTTACTTCTGTTTGTCTACTGCTGAAATTCCTGAATTCTTGTCTGTGAGGAGGTGAAAGACCTTTAAGGGCTGAGTAAGGCCTAGCATTGTCTTCCCTGTATCAGTCCTAGTCTTCCATGCCGGACTCAGGGTGCCAGAGCTGAGGGAGAAACTGATAGTCTTTCTCCTGTCTGTCTTGCCACAGACCGCTCAGTCACGGTGAGCTCTAAGTCTCGGGGATGACCAGCGTGAGGGAGAATCAGGAGGACAGGAACGTCAGTGCGACGGACAGTCAGACACAGACACAAGAGAGGTCAGATGCTGCTGCAATTTTACTGAGGGCTTCATAGAGTTTATACACGATGAAACAGAAGGTGAATACATGCTTGGCAGGGCATACACAATGAAACAAAAATGAATACATGACATAATAAAAAAATGAATTATATGATACCGTAACCACTCAAGCCACCCGGCCAAGTTTAAACAAGATTTTTCTGTTCCATGCCTCGCCCCAACAACCACAGGCCTCTCAAGTCCAGAGGTCACCCCGACCCCATTCTTAAAAGCCAGCAAAGCATTACAGTACACCCCTGGTGTACGTGTAGTTGCCCTTTTTCCATACAGAGTGTCCAAGGGGAAAAATACATTTTTTATACTATCCTTGTTTTTAATTGTATATAATGAGAACTACTGTTGCCGCAGGCTTCCCTCTTTGTCCAGTTTCTCCATTACTCAGGGCCTAATAGTTTGGCGTCAGCAAGTGCACTAATCATATTTCAAGAAATCTCAGCTACAAGCAGGAAGGAGACTTAGGGGGCTTATTTGGTGACTATCCCTTTTTAGGGGGAAGCACCGTCTGGCAACTATCCCTTTGTAGGGGAAGTACCGAAGCCATCCCCTGGCCCAGTGAGCACTTTCATGCTACGCGAGCCGCTGCCGCGCCGTTGTGGCAGTGTCTCACATAAGTCACCCCTGGAGGCCTACCAACTTCATGGGCATGTCTGTTTTAACTCAGCAATGTGGTAATTAGAGGCATATTCTCTAGATCAGAAAACCTTAATGTCTACTCTACAAAAACTTTTTGAAGCTATGAGTTCTTGATTCTGTTACTTTTGATCACTAGTTACTCCATTACTTGTGTATTTTATGTTATACATATGTTAGAGTTCATTTTGTATTTGTCTCTGAACTGGCTCATTTCATTCAGCATAGTTTCATTCACATAGCAGCAATTTGCATGATTTTTAAAAAGTTATTCATTTACGTATTTGTTACATTATGGTAACCAAGGGTTGGGAGAATAAGATGTAGGAATTCAGATTGTTTTCTGTGTTTTGGTTTTGTTTTGCCATGCCAGAGATCAAACAGAACCTCAAGTCTGTAGGAAACACATCCTACACTTAAAATCGAGTATTTTGTTTTGTTGTTTTAATATGAAGCATCAAAGAAATAGCTAAAAAGACAAAGAACCTCTGGCTCCAGGCACATCTCTTCAATTCCACCGTTCTCCCTGCATTAATATACGCCTCAGAGACCTGGGCCCTACGAAAGCAGGATGAAAATGCTATTCGGGTCTCCCAAAGAGAAATCGAAAGAGCTATGCTTGGAATATCATGCCTCACTCAAGTGAAAAAAAGGAATCTGGAGCTCTAATCTCCCTCACTGTTCCAGAGTCAGGGACGCTGTTTCATTTGCCAAGGCATCGAAAATCAGATGGGCTGGACATGTAATGCGATTTGGAGATGACTGCTGGACTAGAGCCCTTACCATCTGGATCCCATGGGATGACAAAAGATCACATGGCAGTCCACCTACGAGATGGTCAGACTTCTTTGTCAAGACCCTGAAGGAACAGTTTGAGGCTATTCGTATTCCTGAAGCAAACAAATGCCATTGGGCTACACTGGCACATGATAGGGTCAAATGGAAATGTTACTAACACCTGCTCAAGCTAATCAATATTAACGGGATGTCAAGTGATCAAGTGAATATGAACGGGTGATAAGGTCTGTCAAAATACTAATTGGCCATTTAATGTTGGTCATTTACTGATATTAAATGCAATATTTATTTTTTAACTTGTTGACAATTGCATTGCATTAATTTATAAATTCTAAACTGAAATAATAAATCTCACTTTTCTTACACTGTTGGATTACACTTTATAGTATTTTGTTAAAATAAGAATGTTTGCAATATGCTGTTGAGAATTCTTGATCCAAATCTTTCTATACTGTCTTTCTCTAGTTTTAACATTAAGATAGTATGATAAATTTTTCTAAAATTTTGCAGCACTTAACAGAAAACAAAACTTGAGCTAGAATTTCATTTCTTTTGTAGTCTATATTTCAGTGGACCTAAAACTTGCATTAGTCAAATACGTGACTAACTACTTGGATCATTTACTTTGTCTTGGCTAGAGATGATGAGGGTGCAGGAATAGCACCTGCTGGGAGAAGATATAAATTATCCTCCAGACAGCAATCAATTAATCAGAATGCTCAAAGGAAACAAATTTATTAGAGGGTCATTTATTTTATTTAAAAAAAAACACATTTACACAAGAACACTAATGAGCATTTTTGTAAAGAACAAACTTGAACTCCAATAAAAAACCTGAAATACATCAAACTTTATTTTCAGAGTTTCCTTTTAAATATTTAAATCCTTTTGTTTGCAAAATATTAAAAACATTTCTCAGCGTTAAGAAACATTTAAGAAATAGATCCACCATAAATGAAATTGTGGTCTAAAATATTATAAAAAAAAGTAGGGGCTATTAAACAAACATTAGTAAAATTTAAGTATGAGATTATTTCATTTTAATTTCTTTGATAAAATTTCAAGTAGTAACATTATGAGTTTGTACACATATGGGTAAGAAATAAGATAAAATTAAACAAATAATGGAGAATGAAAGCAAAAGAGAAAATAAAGATTAGAAGGAAGGACTGAAATAGAGATTCATGAAGAAAGAGGTAATAAAGGGAAAAAACACAGTGAAATATGTAATCTAAACAAATACTTAACAATGATTAACTGGCAAATATATTTTGCTACATTGCTATTTAAATTTCATTCAAAATATTAATTGATAATTTCAAAAGATATTAATTGATACATTCCTGATGTCGGGAGCTCCGCCGGGTCCCCAACAGTGCCGGGAAGCGAAGTTCCCTTCTACCTCTGAAGCTGGCGAGGAATGGATGAAAACTCAGGAATCCGATGCAATTTTAAAAGTGCTTTACTATTACAGGTTCCAATATACAATCCAAGAGCAGGGAAAGCCTCCGGACTCTGCGTTCCCAGCTAGGCCCCAGCCAGGTGCAGGCTAAGATGGCTGCCACCATGTGTTGAGGCCCAACAGAGAATGAAGAGGACGGAGAGGCAAAACAGCAAGGGAAAAAGGGAAAAAGGAAAAAAAGAGCGTGAGCTTCTTTCTTGCAGCTTATTTTATAGCTAGAAATCCGCCCAAACTCCCAGCCCCAGCCCATTCTGGGCTGGGCTATCTAGGGATGAAAATTCAAAGCCACCCAGCAGAGCTGGGAGGAGCTGCAAGCCAAATGTAAACTTCTCCTGGCAGGGTCAAATGCCTTCAGGTAACTTCTCCCAGCACCTCACCCAATGTCTTTTTATATGCTAATGTTTTGAGCCAAGACCCGCCAGGAAATACCTCCACAGGGTAGAGAAAGGGACTCTTAGAGGAGTCCTGCAACATCCTGAATCAGGAAATATGCTAGAGCAGTAAACAATTGTACTACTTTTCTAATTCTAATCACATAAAAATGTTCTACTATTTTTAGATATAAAGTTAGTGACCAATAATGAGATGGTTTGATTAATGCTAGCAATGTACAATATGATACAAGCTCAACTGGATTGAGAAACTAAAATCTTCAAAATGATAATCCTACTTGCGAAGAAATAAATTTAAAATTCATTTCTATGTTAGTTTTTTATATTCTGCATTTGCCTTTAAACAAGCCCTTCTATCCCTTGCTCTTTTTTTTTCCTCCAGTAGAAATGTCATATACACCTGAGCTATCTCCTATTCCTATGACTTAAGAAATGGCACTTGAAATGTTTGTAGTATGAAAAACAAGTAAGTCTTGTCTATCTAGCATTTAAACATAAAATCTAAATGTCTGATCCCACATAAATTTTGAATTAATTGGTTTGCCCATTTTTCTCTCTTTTTCCCTATTGCTTTTTTCTTTCCTTTAATATCTCCCTTCATGTCTATTTATTTGACTTTATTACATATTTCTTCAAATCTCATTGTATTGTTTCTGCCTGCTTTATTATCTTTCTTTTATCTTAATCTTGTATCCTAAATAATTATTTTTCAACATTCTACAAATAAAAATCTCTTGCATCACATTGATTATATAAGTATATGTGACTGTTGAATTGTCACATAATCTTTATAATTTAATTTAAAGTTAGAGAAACAAAAATGTACAAATAACATGATGCTCTAAGTGACAAATTCTCCTATTTTAGAAAACTGTTTGGTTCCTCTTTGGAAAACAAAGAAACCAAAACCAGGAAACATGGAGATGTTTTCATGACTTGATTAGAGCAACAAATCTGGTTTGAAGAATTAAATGAATTGGTTTATGACATAAAAACAGACATTAGCAGGAAATTTTCTTTGCATTTTAGCAGTGAGGGAGCTAGATCATCTCTTTCCTATCTAGAGCACAAGGCGTGATTATACAAGGAAAAGCAGCTTTGTATTTTTCTTCTAGCCTCAAATAATTTCTATCAAAAATTCTCTAGTACGACACTACTTTAATAATGACCAAACTCGAGTTAATAAGGTTTCCTAAACTCAGAAGATTTTAAGTTGTTTTCACACCCTACTTTTCTTTAAATCATTTCCACACCTTCATTTTCTCTAGCAGAATGCAGTTTTCCAGAGGTCAACATTTGCCTGCCTTAATCTGCATAGTCACTACATGTGCAATTTATAAGAAAAAAAAAAAAGATGAATAGTAAATAAAGTATGCTGGTACTCTTAAAAGTTCATTTAAGGAGCTGGAGAGAGAACATTTAAGGATAGGGCCCTTTTCTTGCCTGCAAGTGATTTGGTTAAATTTCAGGTTTTCCCCAGACCCACAAGAGAGATTTAGAGAGATTTCCGATTGCAGTCAGGAACACTACCACATGAGCACCAACCCCTGTCCAACACCACCAAAAAAAAAAAAAAAAAAAAAGGAAAATTAAGAAACATGTCTGGTTTCAATAAATGGCATCAGGACATGAGGGAGTGGGTGACAAAATAAAAAGTAGCTAAGCTTTGTTGGGCAGAGAGAGATACTACAGTGGAATGGGCGTTTGCCTTGCACAAGACAAATGAAGGCGATTCCCACACCCTGCTCCGTCCTCAACACCTGTAGGGATAATCCTGAGTGCAGAGCCAGGAGTAAGCCCTGAGTAACAACAGTGGGTTTCAAACAAATAAACAAACAGACAGACAGAGAGACAAACAAACAAAAGTAGGTAAATTTTTGAGAGAAATTTTCTAAGAATACAGGAAGAGTATTCCTGAATAACCTCCTAAAAGATTTTACTGTACTGTCTGTCATCATGTCCAATAAGTGGTAGTTTCTCAATTTGGATGCACTTGGTTTTTGCTGACCAAAAATGCAATTTTCTATTTTAAATTTCTTCAACATGAAACATAAACTATCGTCTCTGGGTTTCTTTCTTTTTTTCTTAAATCTCAGTCTCATGGGTGCAAACATTAGTGGTTTTGCAACACACAAAATCCTTCTTGAAAGTTAGTTAAATAACACCTGCATTGCATTTTTACATAGCTGGTTTCTGCGTAGTAACTGCATTGTAGTAAGTGAATATAGAATAGAAGCTGATCCTAAGCATGAACATACCTTCAAAGAGTTAATTAGCTATCATTTTGGTGCTGTGGGGGAAATGTGTGGAATAGTTTTCCTCCAGGGCAGCTTAATGATTAAGTACTTTACACTTCAGAACTGCATCATTGCACACACTGGAACTAAGCCAGGGAATCAGTTAGGCAGATCTTTAGTTTAACCTTGCTATACTCTCAGACAGAGGTTGTTTGACAGCTAGAAACTTCCTAAGTTTGAATCCGTTACACCTTCAGTAATGGCTGTAGAAATCTAGTAAACACAGACTAGAACCCCTAGCAGAACTCAGATTCTTGGTTCTCTATCCCCACTCCCCAAGTTCTACTAGAACGGTAACCTGCTTTTCTGTTTCTCATCAAAAAGGTGTAAAACCAACATCAATTTAAACCAAATATCTTCACAAACCTTTGAACACTTAACCAATATTTTTTAACATTTAAAATTCCTTCCTTTTATATTAGATATTGACTTGACCGTGCTATGACTATGTCAAAAAATGATTGAAAACTTCTTGATACTGACATTGGTCTGCCATAGCTAAATTCATTAGAGGACACTTATAATGTCAGAACATTTAATCAGATTGAGTAAAGAGGTTAAAAGTTGAGTTTTTTAAATTCTACTACCAGTGAGAAGTAGGAGGTAGAAGAAATTAATCATGTTGATTTCTTATGTCATTTGATTCTAATAGACTGTTTTTCCGTTTATAAAAGAATCAGGTCTGTATGTAATGTTTAATAATCTTTTAAGTATCACCACTACTTAAATTTTTTTCAAAGAAACAATTATTTCCTGGAAGCAAAATCATATACTTCAAAATAAGATTTCATTGGCAGATTATAAAACTTCAGTTGACAAAAACAATAAAATAGATATCTTATAGTTAATGCAGTCAAAGAATTTTCAATCCATCTCTCTGATTATTTATGTTAGTTTGATTTTTATACAATTCTCAGGGGAAATGATTCAAAAAAGAAAATAAATAATCTTCCTATATAACATTTACACGGAATGCATGTCCTGCTCAGATGAGGATCTTCTAAGTCAACAGCATGAAAATTAAATTTAAAATGAAATGGCATGGTAGAAGAAGGATTTAAAAATGAAACAGGACAAGCAATAATCTATCATCAATGACTTTAACACAATTTAAGATGATAACTCCTCTAAATAAGTATAGTAAAAGACAGAGATCTATAAAAACTCGAATAACATTTTTAACTCAAACTGATTTTTTTATTAACAGGGAGTAAATTTAATCAGACATTTTAAAAATATAAAGGAACATTATTTTCCAGCTGGACCTAAAGAATGAGGGAATGAGGAAGCAGCAGAGATGATTATGTTTCTACCATCTGGGAAGGTGGATTGGATCCTTAGTAATGTGGTAACTCTCTAGAACACTAGGGGTGATTCCCAAGGAACAAATATGCAGGAAATATTCAGTGGGCTGATGTTTCTGGCCCCCAAACAAAAGAAACTAAATAGACTTGAAAATAGTTTTGAACAGAAGTTTTTCAGACTCATATGTAAACAATATCAGCTATGATTTTTCTTTTTCTTAATTTTTGTCAGTTGGTTGTCTTTTGTATCTACCCAGTTATGTTCAGTCCCTACTCCTGACTCTGAGCTCAGCTGTCACTCGAGAAGGACTCAGCGGACCATGTGAGGTGATGGGAACGAAACCTCAGTCTGTTGTGTGCAAAGCAAACACTCCCAACCTACGCACTATCTCTTATGCCCCCTGATGTTCTATGTTTTGAAAAGTTTGCATTTCAAATAGAACACAGATTTATTAATGAGAAACATAGCTTTTTAATTACTTACCTTGAGATAATTTAGCATAGTGTTTCAAAATAGCAATTATCTTTAATATTTGGGTGTCAGTAAATATCTTTCAGTGGCATTGGAGGGAGGGGGAAAATAGCCCATAGGGATATTGGACATGCTTTACATATGGGAGGCAGGTCTGATTCCTGGTATCTTATGGTCCCCTGAGCACAGCTAGGGAGCAAACTCAGAGCACTACACTAGGAAGAGCCCCTGAGCGCTATAGAGTGTGGCGTACAGCCCCCAAATAAGTTCAATTTTAAGAAATGTGATTTTTGACTTACTCAATTGTTTTCAGGAGTTTACTTTCTCTTTTATTATTTTAAATCTATGTGTTTAATTTCATGTTAACACATGTTACCTTGTTCTATTTTCAGTTAAAAAATTGTTCAAATGTTTCTGATTCTCGGTTAAGGCAGTAAAATTAAATTAATTTATAAAGTAATAATTATTAAAAGAGATGACTATGAATTAGCATAAATTAAACAAATATATGTTGCTTATATTTATATTATACAAAATATTAAAATATAGAAAATAATATACAAATGTAAAATTTGTAAGGAAATGTTAATATAAGAGAGCAAAGAAATTGTAGGTAAACTTACCATCTAAACAGTTTCTGATCTTATTTTTTATGCCTTCTACTTATATCAGTGCCTTTTAATTTTATTTTCTTTAAAGCACTTGAAGTGTTTCAAAATCTACAGAGATATCAAAAATGTTGCTTCTAAGAAAATGCACTTAGTTCTTCTAAATAACCCCTTATCTAAATTTAAACATCTGTGAAAGTACTACATACAAACTATATTAATCGAATACATATTACCTAAATATATTTTTGTACCATATATTTTATGTGTGTATTACTATTCATGTATTAGCATCTATTAATATATTTAACTAGTTGAGGTAACAATTTTTAGAGGTCAAAATAAGTTAAATTAGAACTCCAGAAATACAGGTGAAGGTACACAGCATTTACGGAAACATAGTGAACATTTTGTTGACTTCCTATGAATAAAATATATGGGTTCACTTCAAGACCTATATTCCATTTTAAAATGTTGTTATGGGGCCAGAGAGGTAGTACAGTGGATTGGGCGTTGCAAGCAACCTGCCGATTTGATCCCTGATATTGCACATGATTACCCAAGGTTCACCATCAGTGTACCATAAGTGTGAAGCTAGGAAAGAGTGCTGAGCACCACATAGTGGGGACCCAAACCCCAAAGAAACAAAACAAATGTGGTGTTTTCTTTTTTCTTTCTGGGAGGAGGGTAGTTGTGGTAAAGGGACATGCCCAGCTGCTCTGAGGGCTTACTCTTGGATCTGTGCTCAGAGGTCAGTCTTGGAAGTTCTTGGGGAACCAGGTAAAGTAAAGGGGATCAAATTGGACTCAGCTGCATACAAGGTAGTCTTCTAAACTGTATCTCCAGCCTCTTATAAAATTTACTAATAAATACAACATCTAGCTCAGGACCTAAAGTGTCATGCCACCTGTATAAAGCACAATACCAAAAGAAGTGAGAAGCAAAGAATGCAATCTGCATCAAATTTGGAATAAAATAAAGAGCATTCTTTTCTGATGATTCATAGCTATCAGTCAGACTTCAATTTAGGGTTCTGGGGCAAATTTAAAATCTTCTAATAGCAAAAGAACATTCCTGTAATGTTAAACTGAAGGGGAACTTTGAAACCTGGCAATTTTCCTCTTTCCATAACAGTTTTGGGTATACTGTTTTTAAGGGGGTGGGGGGCTTGTATATTCCTTTCCTTGGAGCCAATGGAAATTCAAGCCAGACAAACCCTCTCCCTTAGGTGGAATTCCTTGCCCAGCCTCCACCACTAAATCACCTTCTTCCATTCTCCCTTCCGTCTAGCACCTCAATGGCCCTGCTTTACCCAGTCACATGGTGTGAGTGATAAAACATTCTCTACCTTCTCGGTGTATGTGGTGTCATTAGTATAGGCATCTAAAGGATTTCTATGAAAGCAAGGTCTTCCTCCCCTCTGTGTGGTGTTCATAATGCACTTACACTTAAAGGATCAAAGGAACTGTACATTAAAAATAGTCCTGGGATTAAATAAATAAAATACAGTGGATAATGGACTTGCTTTGCATAAGCTTGCCCTGGGTTCAATCCCCAGCACTCCATACTGTACTCTGAGCATTGCCAGGAATTGTTCCTGAACATAGAGCCAGGTGTAATCTCTGAGTACCACTGGACATGCTCTCCATCCTCCCACCCCCCAAAAAATAATTTTTGAATGGTTTAATTTATGGTACTAATGCTCTAAGATATGGTCACAGGCTGATTATACTTTATTTGACCCCACTTCAAAAAATTTAGTCTCCTTTTCCGGAAGATTATGCCCCCATAAAGCACCTCACAATTATTTATGATACTAGGACATAGGGTATGTCAAGAACTGAGAATGAGCAACGATTTTTTACCCCACCTTGAAGTTCTAAGAATGCTGCCACTTACAAACTGTCATGATCGGAAACAAAGGGACAGTGGCAATGACCAAAGCATTAGAACTGGGTGCCAAATACCACTGACAGGATGAAAAAGGTGAGCTAGTGTGTGCACAAAATTAATCGTCCTATAAAACAAAAGTTATTTTGCTTTTAGGACGTGAGACTCTTTAACAAGGAGGTAAGGCTTTGTTTCTACAAAACAGGGATAGAGAAATCACTGCAATAAGGGAGGATCCAGGTGAGTACGTGGTCACCCTTGAACTTCAAGAAAACAAGTTGAGTTCCTGTTGAGGGGGATAAGCAAATGTGACAATCCCAAATGGTGGCCATTAGGTCAGATCTACCTACATTCAATTCCTAGTCTGAGAATTAATTCCTGACAACGTGAGTCTCAGGAGACCATGAATCTTGGGCAGTGGAAAGATTTAGTTCTGAATGATCAAGTAAATGATATTAAAGTTGCCTTTACTTGAAAGAAAAATACATTATTTGTCTTTCCGCAACAAAGAATTCAGGAACAAGAAAATATACACAACAGCAGAGAAATTTATTAGATAGTACACCCCTGAGGCAGGAGCGCATGGCTTCTTAAGGGAGAACGTAGTTCAGATTTGGGGATGATGTCTTGAGGGCAGGAACTAACCAGAAGGAAAATCTGCATAAGAGGTTGGGATTGAGGACCATAATTGGACTGAGATGAGAGTGAGTATCAGGACTGTAAGGATAGTCACAGCTATAATCAGCATTTTATGTGGCTAGTGGGTATGTAAGTAAATATGTAGGTTGGGCTTAATGAGGAAAAAAAGTAAAATAGAACACAGGTAATATTAGCAGAGCATCTTTTCCCAGCTGACTGGAACTTGTTCCCGAAGTTCTCAAGACCAGAAAGTTGTTACTCAAAGGCTTATCACTATTGGAGTACCAAGACCATCTAGTTCTTCAGACCATGAAAGGTCCTTTCTTAATCTAACTAGTTTCCCAATACTACCTCTTTTATGGCACATTTACCTTAGGTTTATCCAAGAGAACCACATTTTATTTATTATGTTGCACCCTAAATGAACCTGTCCCTTGCTCTATACAGATGTTATCTCTAGCTTACAAGAAAGTCACTGAAGAAACAATAAAAAGATATTATAAAAAGATAGTCTGGAGCAAAGTGCGTCTGGTCATAAGACAGGTTGCAAAACAGCAGATCTATAGAAACTTACAATCAATTTATTTTCTAATCTCCCATTATAAATTTTGTAAAAAAAAATCAGCCTTAAGAATAAAATCCTAAATGGGCACTGGTGGAGGTATTGGTGCTGAAACAATGTATGACCAAAACCTGGACATAAACATCTATGTAATTGTATATCTCATGGTGGTTTAATAAAATATTTTAAAAAAAAGAATAAAATCCTAAACTGTCGGGGAACTCTGCCGGGGTCCCCGACAGTGTCAGGACAGAGGTTCTTTTCTACCTCCGAGGAAACCAGGAGAACAGATGAAAACTCACGAGTCCGGTGCAGTTCCAAAAAGGCTTTTAATAGTACAAAATCTTTTCCACAGCACTCCAATATAATGAACAAACTTTAGCTCTGGTCCGAACTTAGACCATACCAAAGAGCCTAAGTCTCCCACCAAAGAGGGAAGATCTCACCCAAGTTGAGTCCTACCCAGAAGAAGGAGCAAAAGGTCAAAGAGCAAAAACCAAAAGCAAAAGGCCCAGGAGCCAAAAAGCTGAAAGCGAAAAGGCCGAAAGCCAAAAAGTGAAGGGGCCTCAAGTCATATACACCAAAGTAATCCAACTGGGAGGGTCATGTCAACAAAGAACTCTAAACAGAGTGTAGTGCCACACCCTATTGCAGGTATAAACAAAGGTTATGCCAAGATCTAATCCTTTCTACCAAGATTATCTCTTATGTAAAACACTAGAGAGGGGCTGGTGTAAAGTAATACATCTTAACTTCATGAGCTTCATGTAATCTAGATGGTACCCACAAGCTCCTTCTTATTATTATCTGCACCAGGGTGATTCTGAGTATCTTGTTCTCCTCTACTGAAAGGATCACACTTGCCTGCTTAGAGCAAACTAGTATGATCCTTCCTGTAGCCTTCCTATAGTCTCAGCGTAGCCAGGGTGGTAGTCTCCTGGTAAATTCTAACTGTCCCACTCTGGGTGCAGTGGGTATAAAGAGGAGCTGTGCCCAATCTAGAAAACATAGAAGTCTTAGTAGATGTATAAGTCAGAAGTTATTCAATCAAGGTGACTTCTGTAACTGCCACACCCTCTAGCAGTGTTTACATAGAAGAGAGGTCTCATTAGAATGAAACTTGACTTAAATAGATTAAGCTGGGAGTGGGCAAAACAACAAAACTCCCAGATTAGCTAAACCTGTCCTCCAACACTAAACAATTGTTATCACAGTGTTAGGGAGTGTTTTCTCTAATCTCAAAAGCAACAGTTAACCAAAACAAGCACTTAAAATGGTTTAGTTATATGTAATTGTTTTTGGCCTGCAAGCAGTACTGAGTGGGGCGAATCCAGGTGCTAAAAGTCTGGCCTCACAGTGTAGCTATGAAGGTTCTGTGCTTGGGCCTGACAATGTAGTGTTACAGAATCCAGCAGTGCTGGGGCCAGTAAAGACCATTTCATAGTAATGGAGTGGGGTCCTCCTGTAGTTCAGGGAGGTATCAGGTATCGTAACCAGACAAGCAAAGGAGGGAGGGCATCAAGCCGTGAAATATTCCAGGCTAGTAGTCTGTATCTTTGGGCTAACTGCCTAGTGTTAACCAAAAAATATGACATATAAAAATCATACTTAAAGTCGTATTAAAGTCTTGTTACTTGCCATTTGTCAATAGTTTTCCTGTTGTTCATCAATTTATTCGAGTGGGCACCAGTAATATCTCCATTTGTTGGGAATGAGGCTCATTATTGTTACTGTTTTTGGCATATTAAATACACTATGGGTAACTTGCCAGGCTCTGCTGTGGCTCTGGGTTCATCCCAGGGAGTCCAGTCTTTTTCTATGTCAGACCATCAACCATCCAGGGTTCAAGGGGCAGAGCCTTGGGTGTAGACAAGTCTGTCTCCTGTCTGCCACCTGCTGACACAGCCAGGTACCACAGCCACACCTTCAACACCTCCAGGGGCAGAACTGAAATCTTAAATTAAAATAACGTTTAATAAAATGTAAATGACATATCATATCAGTTGTTGCTCAAATCAAAAGTCTTGATTTCCTAAACTTCCCTTAACCTGTGCATCCAGAGCAACAGACAGTTGTCAAAGTCATCCACATCTGTTCAATATGTAATGGAGTCTGCAAACACCAAGTCCAAGTCATTCTACCCTGACATTTCAAGAGTACTGATATTCCTGCTGCCTTTTTGCCATCGTAAAATCTATTTTTCCTGTAGCAGCTGCCACGAGCTTCAAAAGCATAGGTCAGATCATATTGTTTCCTTGTTAAAACTGCTGGGAATGAACCTGCTCATTGATCCTCGCAGGACTGGCTTTTTTAAAGTATTACCATATGCCTTAATGTTCTATACTCTGGGTTTTCTCCCAAGAGTCTCACAAATGTGTAATGTTAGATTTAGTTTCTTACCTGGAGCTCAGGGTTTCTATTGAAATGTTATTCATACAAGGTTGGCAGAAGTCAGCCATTTCCAGGTTTAGCATGAAATTCACATTTTTCGCATAGTATTGTTTTCAGGTTTTTTTTGCAACTGAAGTCAGCACTTAGTTTCCAGCTAGTTGAGAGACCAATTCCATAACAGAGGTTTATTTCTTGAAGGCTAAGTAAAGTAGTTTTTCAAATTGTGACACGGAGGATTGATATATTATATATTCATGGGAGTTTGGTGACATTATTTTGTCCACACATCTTTCTGCTATCTTTTCTTGTTAATTACAAAATTTTAAAAACTCAGACATGTTAATATATGACATAGTGGTTTCTAAGTACATAGGCAATACCTCAGAGCAAAAGTTACATTTATAGCTAGCTTGTAACTTTACATGAGAATGGCATGCTCTCCCTGTGCCCAGCTGCTCGTGAGGTGCCCAGGAGGCACGGCCGGTTCTAGTCCTGGCCTGCCACCCCCGGCAGAGCCTCACAACAAGCCAGACCACCCTCCCCTACTCCATGGGGCCAGCCATTTTCCACATCTGGACTTCCCTCTCATCACAACTCCACCCAGCAGACCAGACTATCACAACCCAGCTTGCACGGCACAGGTTCATCAATAAATGCTTTATTTAGAGGTGACTACAAGAGTATGCCACCCACACGGCAAGTCTGGCAAGCTGCTTGTGTAGTATTTGATATTCCAAATGCCAGTAACATTTATATTAGGTCATCCCGTGACCTAATATAATGGTTTGAGGCTCTTTATGTTCCTGGAGAAAGCAGATGCCTTTGGGTTCTACTAGCATGAGACAGGACATATGGAGATATTACTGGTGCCCGCTCTAGCTAATAGATGATTAACAGGAAGATAGTGATAGTGATAGAGAGGCATGTGATATGACATGAAAGTATATAGAGTACATGAAACAACACACACATATTTATGCATGTATTTACATACATAAATATGTACCAAACCTGGGCCCTACGAAAGCAGGATGAGAATGCTATTCGGGTCTCCCAGAGAGGAATCAAAAGAGCTATGCTTGGAATATCACACATCACTCAAGTGAGAGAAGGAATCCAGAGTTCTGACCTCCGTTGCTATTCCAGAATCAGGGATGCTGTCTCGTTTGCCAAGGCATCGAAAATCAGATGGGCTGGACATGTAATGCGATTTGGAGATGACTGCTGGACTAGAGCTGTTACCAACTGGATCCCACAGGATGTCAAAAGATCACATGGACGCCCACCCACAAGATGGTCAGATTTCCTTGTCAAGACCCTGAAGGAATGGTTTGAGGCTCTTCATGTTCCTGAATCAACCAGATGCCATTGGGCTACATTGGCACGTGATAGAGTCCAATGGAAATGTTACTGGCGCCCGCTCGAGCAAATCGATGAATAACGGGATTCAAGTGATCAAGTGATCAAGTGATCTCTGCTGTTCATAGTTCATTTTGAACAGCAAAGATATTATTCAAGTCTTATATTAAATTCAGGAGTCTTAAAGTATACTGACTATATCATATATTTTATGTGTACTAAAAACAGTATTAAACTTTTTTAAATACAAATAGTGAAAATATAAAAATAAATGTATACTATATTTTCTTTGTTTATTTGGGCCATGCTTGGTCATGATCAAGGCTTACTCTTGGCTCTGCACTCAAAGATCTGTCCTGGAGGTGCTCGGAGGACTGCAAAGGTTGCAAGGCCTTGAAGTTGGGTTGGCGACATGCAGGGAAAGCACTCTGGCTGCTGTCTCACTGTATCACTGTCTTCCCATTCCCATTGCTCGAGTGGGCACCAGTAACATCTCCATATGTCCCGTCTCATGCAAGTAGAGCCCAAGGGCACCTGCTTGCTCCAGGAACATAAAGAGCCTCAAACATTCCATCAGAGTCATGAGAATGAGGTCTATAATTGTTACTGGTATTTGGCATATCAAATACGACATGGGTAGCTTGCCAGACTCTGCCGTGTGGGTAGCATACTCTTGTAGTCAACTCTAAATCTAGCATTTATTGATGAAATGTACGGCCGCTTGAGGCCACGCAAGCCGGGCTGTGATACATTGGTCTGCTGGGTGGAGTTCTGAGGAGAGGGAGGTCGGATGTGGAAAATGGAGGCCCTCATGGAGTGAGGGTCGTCTGGCTGGTTACAAGGCTCTGCTGGGGTGGCGGGCCAGGGCTAGAACCTGCTATCCCTCCTGGGCGCCTCATGAGTGGCTGGGCACAGGGAGCACCAGAAGAAGCTCTACCCCATGTCTGTGAGCTGCTCTACTGTATATAAAGCCCCAAGTATAATTTGATAACAATGATAAATAATATTATTACTCATTTTTATTGTTTGGGGTCAAACCCAGCAGTGGTTGAAGAGCCACGTGATACAATTAAGAAATTCAGCGTCTTCAACATGCTTGGTAATGTGCTCCTCTACCATTTGAGGCAAATCCATTTTTCTAGAATATGCAATTTGCAGGGGATGTGATTTATTGGTGCTTGTGCCACATCTTAAGTTGCTTAGGGATCATATGCAGTAACAGGATCTCACTAGGATTAGTGACATGCAAAACAGACACTTAACCTCTCTATTTTCTCTGACCAGATCATATACGTACAATTTTTAAGACAGAAACAGACATTTAATTTTTGTAAATAACTATAAAATATCTCAAAGGAAGAAAGACAATGGATTATTGTTAGCATGAAGTGCTTTACTTTCATGTGACTAACCTCAATTCTTTCCCATGCATCTCATATGGTTTATAAAGGAATGATTCTTGGACACATATCCAGGAATGAATCCTGATTACATTCAAATGTGGTCCAACCCTCCTGTCCCCCAAATAAAAAGTGCTAGGAATTATTATCTAAGTACACAACCTGGAGCAATGAGGTGTCACTTTTATTTACTTTATTATTGATAAATAAAGTTTACAACAATGAAATGAAAGTTTCTCATACACAATCAGTTAGGGAGTAAATTGATGCAACTTTTCTGAACATATTTAGACAATCAATATCAAACTATATTCTCTTCCATCCATCAACTAAACTGCTCAGAATTAATTAGACCTCATTTAAAATTATTGTTCTAATAGCAATTTGAAAATACCAAAATCTTCTGGGATTAAATTGTTTGCTTTGATTAAGGAGCATATTCAATTCATAAAATGCAACATAATTTATTCATTTTAAATGAATTATTTATTTCATCTTAAAATAATGCCTTTAGTTCAACTTAAAGTGCTGGCATAAATTTAGATATGGTATGGAGTAATAGATATTTGAATCATAATTAAAAATTTTGTGCAATATGTGCACATATAGTCTAGTCTATTATAATTTAGTCCACCCAGCAGACCAGACTATCACAGCCCAGATCATCGACCCCCCCACCCGGCAGCAGTTTTTTTTTTTCAATCCGGCCCAGATATGCTGAACCAGAGACTCTCAGACATGGGGCAGAGCTGCTACTTGCTCTCTCTGTGCCCAGGTGCTCATGCGGTGCCCAGGAGGCATGGTGGATTCTAGCCCTGGCCTGCCACCCAGCAGAGCCTCACAACAAGCCAGACCACCCCTCCCCTACTCCATGGGGCCTGCCATTTTCCACATCCGGACTTCACTCTCATCATAACTCCATCCAGCAGACAATACTATCACAGCCTGGCTTGTGTGGCGCAAGCGGCCGCGTGGTTCATCAATAAATGCTTTATTTAGAGGTGACTACAAGAGTATGCCACCCACACGGCAAGCCTGGCTAGCTGCTCGTGTAGTATTTGATATGCCAAATACCAGTAACATTTATATTAGGTCATCCCGTGACCTAATATAATGGTTTGAGGCTCTTTATGTTCCTGGAGCAAGCGGATGACTTTGGGTTCTACTAGCATGAGCCAGGATATATGGAGATATTACTGGTGCCCGCTCTAGCAAATAGATGATTAACGGGAAGATAGTGATAGTGATAGTGATGTGCACATATAGACATATTTTGCTAATGGTGGATTACCCTTTGTCTTTTATTCACTAGCCCTGGGTTTTTCTTTGTAAAAAACATTTTTTTCTCTTCCAGTATGTCCTTTACATATTCTTATGCTGGAGCAAAGACCTTTTGTATAGACACAGGAAAACAGTTAAGTCTATACATTTGTGATATTGGACTTAATTAACTCTGAAATAGTTACTCCTGGGTGTTGGAGGACATGTTTAGCTAATCTGGGAGTTTTGTTGTTTTGCTCACTCCCAGCTTAATCTTATTTAAGCCAAGGTTCATTCTAATGAGATCTCTCTTCTATGTAAACACTGCTAGAGGGTGTGGCAGTTACAGAATTCACCTTGATTGAATAACTTCTGACTTATACATCTACTAAGACTTCTATGTTTTCTAGATTGGGCACAGCTCCTCTTTATACCCACTGCACCCAACGTGGGACAGTTAGAATTTACCAGGAGACTACCACCCTGGCTACGCTGAGACTAAAGGAAGACTATAGGAAGGATCATACTAGTTGGCTCTAAGCAGGCGAGTGTGACCCTTTCAGTACATGAGAACAAGATACTCAGAATCACCCTGGTGCAGATAATAATAAGGACCTTGTGGGTACCATCTAGATTACATGAAGCTCATGAAGTTAAGATGTATTACTTTATATCAGCCCCTCTCTCTCCAGTGTTTTACATAAGAGATAATCTCGGGATTAGTCCTTGGTGTAACCTTTGTTTATACCTGCAATAGGGTGTGGCACTACACTCTGTTTAGGGTTCTTTGTTGACATGACAACCTCCTGATTGGATTACTTTGGTGTATATAAGGGGCTGACTTGAGGCCCCTTCACCTTTTGCCTTTTGGTTCCTCAGCCTTCAGCTTTTGGCTTTTGGCTTTTGGCCTTTTGCTCTTTGGCCTTTGCTCCTTCTTCTGGGTAGGACTCAGCTCGGGTGACATCCTCTCTCTTTGGTGGGAGACTTAGGCTCTTTTGTATGGTCTAAGTTCGGACCAGAGCTAGAGTTTGTTCATTATATTGGATTGCTGTGGAAGAGCTTTTGTACTATTAAAAGCCATTTTTGGAACTGCACCGACTCATGAGTTTTCATCTTTCTCCCGGCGTCCTTGGAGGTAGAAGACAACCTCTGTCCTGACACTGTCGGGGGACCCTGGCGACGTTCCCGACACCTGGGTATCTGTTGTATTTCCTAAGTTAAAAGCTCAGTTGTCCTTAAATTGAATCTAGTACCTTACACACCAAAAGGAGGATCCCATTGTGGGCCTGGATAGACCCGGGGCACACAGTGAGTGAACTATCCCTGGCCTTGGCATAGGATGGATTAAATGTCCTGAGTAATATAATAAGCTAAGAATATGAACACAGAACAAAGTCTGTCGTGACCTAAAGATAAGAAACAGATTAAGGACCTTATTGGGGTTAGAAAAAAAAAACCTGGCCAGAGGACTGTAGTCTAGAATTTGTAGCAAGATGTCCCCAGCAATACTCACCCTTTAAACTTAATCCATGGTGTAGATAAATGACTGTATCTCTTACTGTGTTTATACAAAATGGATAGAAATATTATCAAGGTGATTGTATGCTAGCTGAGGAAAGTAGAAAACAACACACCAAGATTCCTTCTTTTTCCTGGGCAGTCCTATAGCCCCATGACAGTACCCATCTCTGACGGAGGTCCCCTGGTAGTTTGCACCAGGAAGGAGGAGCATTTTTACACCTAATTGTTTCTGAATTAAAGTCCGTTACCTCTTGTAACTTCCTTCACACAACATTTTTAAAAAGATATATAACTGGCAGACTTAACTTGAGGTGTGTGGAGTGTGGTGGAGTGAGGAATGAATGAGGAGAGATTAAAAGGAAAGAGTTTTAGACTTTCAAGAGCTTTGGTCTTGTTCCTTTGTCCATTACCTGGGGAATGGTTGTCATGGCTGAATGTGGCCAGAGATCCTGCCAAAACCCAATATCTGTTGGAGACCACACTAAGCCTCAAAAGGTAAATATTCCTTATTTAAAAGAAAACTGGTTAGGAGACTAAGTATGTGCCACTCCAAGGTATCATTTTGGCAAAAGGTTAATTTCATGGAAGGCATGGAAGAAGAATGAAAGTCATTATTATACATAATAATGACTTTATTACTTACATGTAATCACAATTATGAAAGATCTAATCAGTAGGACAGTACTGAACTTTAATTTGCGTAATTGTGTTTTTCTGCATTGTCCTCATAACCTCCTAAGTGGACATTCCTTTTCTTCTTCTCAAAGTTCCCATTAGCTAAGTTTTTATTTAAATATGATGCCTAGGTTATTGAAAAATCGGAGTGCCATGCCAGCTGGTGAGTGACTTCATTTTTCTGGATGTACAGGAGGGACACTTGCTATTAATAAATTTCTTCTCAATTTATCTCTGAGCAGTCTCCCTCCTAGGCTTCATGCTTGTTTATTTTTCTACACTGTAGAAACAAAGAATAACCATTTCCTCTGTAGAGATTTCTGGTTTTCTGTCAGATGTTTGGTCTGTCTTATGCTGTGACACTTCTATTAAAAAAATAAAGTGAAAAACTCTGAAGCGTCTGGAACACTTTTTGTTTGCTTTCCTGAAACACACCTGGCAATGTTTAGTGCTTACTCTTGGTTTTACAACAGAAATCACTCCTTCTGGTGCTTGGGGGATCATAGTGATGCTGGGAACTAAACCTGGGTGAGCTGAGAACAGACAAGTGCCAGTTTCATTACACTATCTCTTCATCCCAGCTCCATGGGAATTTCTAAGTAATCCTTTCCAATTTGGTGGCACAGTAAATGACAGATATTAGTTTTGCAGATAATGGTATACTACTCTTGGTTTACTTGCTTCCTTTTTAATACTAAGCTTGTGCCCTGGAAAGAAGTTTGTATGTTAGTTTTAATAAAATACATTTCAACTAGCATTAAACTTTCTAAAATATCATTTAAATTCAATGTGTGAAAATACTCAAAATTAGTCAAATATGGAAATGTCAGGTTCATAGTATTATTTCTGTCTTTCACACAATAACTTCAAGGTCTAAGTAAAAATAATTGCACAGCTTGAAAAGAACTCACTAGACTGAGAATCCCTGGTTTTTATTGAAATTATCCTTGGGGTTCTTGTTCTATGGTCTGCAGGTCTTGAGCTTCTAACCTATTTTCTTATTTTCTGTGGAAACTGTTGACTGTGGTGATGAATAGAATAACGTGGGCTGAAGGGACCATTATAAAAGAACAATGCAGAAAGCACAAAACAGAACTAAAAATCATTTGTCAATGTGAAGGACTAGCCCACATACATCTCAAAACACACCTTATTTTTACAATGCGTACCTCCGAGAATTTTCACATCATTGCTATGACTTCTTTGCCACTAGCATTTCACCAATTACTAATTGGCCATAAAGCAATTTTGCTGTAAAAGATAAAATAACTGGTTGACAGTTTGGGTTGACAGTTTGGTTGCAAGATTCTGCCATAGGAAATGCTACTGGTGGTTTTATTTACTGACGGATCACAATGATTTTTCTCAAGAGTTGGCCTGTCAAAATAAGGATCAGAAGGACTTGTCAGTGGGAGGAATTTAATGCAAGCGTGTGGAGTCAAAGGTTAGGTAAGATAGAGAAGGAAACAGAGTACTAATAACAGTTGGAAATAGTAATACCAACCTAGAACTGAGCATTGAGTGTAGGTAAAGGGATATACATGATAACCATTAAGTGTATGTAATACAAGTCACAGTGTGTAAGAGAAGAGAGAGAGAGAGAGAGAGAGAGAGAGAGAGAGAAGAGGCAAAGTGCCTGCCATAGAGTCTGGCTGTGGGAGAGGGAGGGAGTCAGAGGATATTGGTGATGAGAAATGTGCACTGGTGGAGGGATGGGTGGTAGAACACTGCATGGCTAAAACGTAATCTCTAACAGTTTTGTAACTGTATATCTCATGGTGGTATAATAAAATTTAAAAAGAGTTGACCTGAGATCTTGAAACATCCCATGTTGGGGAAGAAAGAAGCTCAGGATATAGAGATAAATTCATATTTTCCCAAAGAATTTTGGGGCTTGTGACATTATGCAAAGAGCAATACCTTAGAAGGCTGTCAAAAAGAAAAAAAAACTCAGTTATATAAATAATCATCTTAGAATCTGGAAACATACACTCATCAGTAACCATGTAATCATTTTAGGGGTATATGTGTATGTGGCATATGCATACTTGAATAAGTCAAACTTGATTTTCCAACTAATTTCTAATATAGTGTGATGAATTCTGTAAGTAAGCATTAGAGATCAAGTTATCATCAAGCTAGTTAAATAATAGCTAGTGCTCCCAGAGATATGTGAATTTTAGCTCTGTCTTATATTTGCAAGTTCAGCAGACTCTAAATTTTTTTGGTGTAGTGGGGATTCACTGCTCACTTAAAATTTAACAAACTCCAACTGTTATAATTTTCTGGCATATTGTAAAGTTTTCTTTTAAACTCTATATTTTATATATTCAAAAAGCTATCTGCTATAATTTCTATGAGTCAATGTTTGTAATCACCCATTAATTAAGACCCACCAATGTCTATTCATCATGGCAATTAGTTTTATAAAATATAAAAAATAAAAGCACTACATTGATACCAAGTTTTCATGCCAAACTGTCAATCAGTTATTTTATATTTTATAGCAAAATTTCCTTATGGCCAATTAGCTTTATATAAATGCTTAGAGAAAAGAGTTTATGGTAAATTCACCATTATGTTGACTATTTTGGCTATGGAAACATTCCATCATCCCATTCTAGTGGTTGTAAAATTTTATTTTGCATTGGAATCACCTTAGGGGTATTAATGATTGCTGAGACCTATGCTTAGAATTCTGATTTAGAATTTGTGTCTTCACAGTTCTCAGGCACCACTGCTCCAGAACCATACTTGGAAAAGTTCTGCTATATTACAGAGCTTGGTTGCACACTGACTATGTGTAATCTGGGTTGTAGAGAAACCAAATTTACGTAAATACTAGAATCAGGCAGATATGCTGAATCCCCTGTTCAGTGAGCATCTTGACTTGGTTCTGCAAATGAATGAAATCAATGATTGGAATTACATCTGGGCACTGCAGGTATGACTCTTACCTCTGCGTAGTCTGAGTCCCTTATAATCACAGATAGATAGATAGATAGATAGATAGATAGATAGAGAGATAGATAGATAGATAGATGATAGATAGATAGATAGATGATAGATAGATAGATAGATAGATAGATAGATAGATAGATAGATAGATAGATAGATAGATAGATAGATAGATAGATAGATAGATAGATAGATAGATAGATAATAGATAGAGAGATAGAGAGATAGAAAGAGATAGAGAGATAAGAGACAGAGAGAGATAGAGAGAGTAGAGAGAGACAGAGAGAGATAGAGGGATAGAGATAGAGAGGGATAGAGAGATAGAGAGAGATAGAGAGATAGAGAGATAGAGAGAGATAGATAGAGAGATAGAGAGATAGAGAGATAGAGAGAGATAGAGAGATAGAGAGATAGAGAGAGATAGAGAGTGAGAGAGTTAGAGATAGAGAGAGATATAGAGAGATAGAGAGTGAGATAGATAGAAAGAGAGATAGAGAGATAGAGAGAGATAGAGATAGAGAGGGATAGAGATGGAGAGAGATAGAGAGAGAAGTAGAGAGAGATAGAGAGATAGATAAAAAGATAGAGAGATAGATAGAGATAGAGATAAAGAGAGAGATAGGGAGATAGAGATAGATAGATAGATAGATAGATAGATAGATAGATAGATAGATAGATAGATAGATAGATTGATAGAGAGATAGAGAGAGATAGAGAGAGATAGAGAGATAGAGAGAGATAGAGAGTGAGATAGAGAGAGATAGAGAGAGAAAGATAGAGAGAGATAGAGATAGAAAGAGAGATAGAGAGAGACAGAGAGATATAGAGAGAGATAGAAAGAGAGAGATAGAGAGATAGAGAGAGATAGAAAGAGAGATAGAGATAGATAGATAGATAGATAGATAGATAGATAGATAGATAGATAGATAGATAGATAGATAGATAGATAGATAGATAGATAGATAGATAGATAGATAGATAGATAGATAGATAGGAATTAGTGAAATAATGCAAAGGTTAATATGCCAACTGAACTCTGATCTCCAGTTCCGCATGGACTTTTGAGCATCAGTGGGTATAGCCCTGGATGTAACCACCATCTGTCAAAGATCAGGAGGCCCCAGATAACCACCGTGGCATCCAAGAACTTATAGATTAATATTTTATATCAATACATAGATATATTTAAGTAGCAGTAGAAATATATGGATGCAGAATATTTTGGAGAATCGGATCAAATGTAAGCAAAGGTTATTCCTGATAATCTTGCAAAGGTTACTTACACCCTTTGCAAGAGAGCCATTAAATATTATTTAAGAACAGGACACTACTGAAAGACTCCTAGAACACACGTTTAAAGCCAAAGCATCCCAATGTACCACAAAGAATGCAGAAGCAGGGAAATAGAAGTAATTGCTCATCTTCCACCACACCACCCTACAGACACCAGAAGACTTGCACAGACAGGTGTACACTCTGCCTTCAACAGACCAGGTGGAAAAACTAAAGGTCCAGCAACATTAAGTTATTTTTGCTATCCCTGCTCTGATCTCCCACCATAAAGGGAGTATACTCTGGGAGTCAACCAATAGCACTGAGTGAGCTGTGCAGAGGAGAGAGTTATAGCTGCAGTGGCAAATAGGATCTGAACCAATGATTTTATTCATTTGCAAAACATGTCAAGATGCAGACTGACCAGGGTACATGCAGATCTGCCTATTTCCAAATTTGCTCACCTAAATTTGCAAGTTCTAGAATACAGTTTTTCCATAGTCAGGTAAGAAACTGTATCAGCGCCCTGTAGGCCTTGGAGAGTACCTTTTGCACTATAAGACCAAAAAGCAAAACATGGTTGCTGTGAAATAGAGTTAAGTTCAAATCAGATCTGACAGCCATAATGTGCAGCTAATACTGAGTGTAGGGGGATGCAGTGTTGCTGCCCACAGGAAGAGAATAATCATGATTCATAATGATGCAACCCAGGACAACCAGAGAAGAAAGGAGGGAAGGAAGAGCACATCATTTGTGAAGTTAGTATCATAGTTCATCCAAGGAGTTCGAGGTGCAGTTTGGCTTGAGTTAACAACATAAAATGCTTTGCTGGCTTTAAAGTTTTTTTCTCTGACTTTGTAGGTTAGGTAAGGCATGGAAATTGTATCCTGTATCATTGCTGAATATAGCCTTCAGCTTATATTCAGTCTGAACAAGGAATCTAGTCAGTATACATTGGAAGCTGCATAAGTCACCAACAGTGCTAGAAATAGTGGCACTTGAACAGAGATGACAGTGTCTGGATCTCCTCTATCCATAGAGGACAATAGGACATTAAAATAAGATACATGATCTTTTGGATTTCTGTGGTTTCTGTTGTGATGTCACTATTTTTATTTCTGATTCTGTTTATTTGGGTTCTCTCTTTCCCTGTCCTTACAAGTCATGCCAGTGGTTTGTCAATCTTGTATATTTCTTCAAAAAACCAGCTCTTGGTTTCATTAATCTTTTGGATTTTTTTTTGGTTTCCAACTCATTGATTTCCTCTCTAAGTTTTATTATTTCCTTTTTTCTGCCTGGGTTGGGCTCCTTTTGTTGGTCTTTTTCTAATGTCTTCAGCTGTGTAGTCAGGTTATTTATGTAGGCCATTTCTTGTTTCCAGATGAATGCTTGCAGAGCTGTAAACTTCCCTCTTAACACTGCTTTTGCCGTGTCCCACAAGTTCTTATAGTTGGTGTCTTCATTTTCATTTGTTTCCAGAAATCTTTTGGATTTCCTGTTTTATTTCTTCTATGACCCATTTGTTGTTCAGGAGTGAGCTGTTCAGTTTCCAGATGTTTGGTTTGACTTCCTGTTTCTGTGTACGGTTAATTTCCATTTTCAGTGCATCATGGGGAAAAAGAAGATGGGAGGCATCACCTATCCCAACTTCAAACTGTACTACAAGGCAGTAGTAATTAAAACAGCATGGTATTCAAATAAAAAAAGACCTGTGGACCTATGGAATAGAATTGAGTATCCTGACACCCAACCTCAAACAAATGATCATTTAATCTTTGAAGAAGGTGCAACAAGTCTAAAATGGAGTAAGGAAAGCCTCTTCAACAAGTGGTGTTGGGAAAACTGGGCAGCGACGTGTAAATAAATGAATTTGGACCTGTGTCTAACACCATGCACAGAAATCAGATCAAAATGGATTAAAGATCTGAATATCAGACTTGAATCCATAAAAGTACATTGAAGAAAATATAGGAAAAACCCTCCATGACATTGAAGCTAAAGGCATCTTCAAAGGTGAAACATCACTAACAAAGCAACTAGAAGAAAAGATAAACATATGGGACTACATGAAACTAAAAAAGCTTCTGCACCTCAAAAGAAACAGTGACTAAGATACAAAAGCAGTCCACAGAATGGGAAAGATATTCACCCAATACCCATCTGATAAGGGGTTAATATCCAGGATATATCAGGCACTGGTAGAACTTTACAAGAAGAAAACAAACAACCCCATCAAAAAATGGGGAGAAGAAATGAACAGAAACTTCAGCAACGAAGAAATTCGAATGCCAAAAAACATATGAAAAAATGCTCATCATCACTAATCATCAGAGAGATGCAAATCAAAACAACAATGAGATATCATTTTATATCACAGAGACTGGCACATATTCAAAAGTGCAAGAACAACAAGTGCTGGCGTGGATGTGGGGTAAAGGGGACACTCATCCATTGTTGGTGGGAATGCCGGCTGGTACAGCCTTTCTGGAAAACAATATGGACATTCCTCCAAAGACTAGAAATTGAACTCCCATTTGACCCAGCCATACCACTCCTGGGAATCTACTCTGGGAAACCAAAAATACGCAGCGGAAACACCATCCCTACTTTTATGTTCATAGCAGCATTATTCACAATAGCCAGAATCTGGAAGCAATCAGAGTGCCCGAAAATCGATGACTGGATAAAGAAGCTTTGGTACATCTACACAATGGAATACTATGCAGCTGTCAGAAAAAATGAAGTTATAAAATTTGCCTATAAATGGATGGACATGGAGAAGATTATGTTGAGCGAAATTAGCCAGAAGGAGAGAGACAGATACAGAATGACTGCATTTATCTGCATAACATAAATATATATGTACATATTATGATACCAATATCCAAGGTCGAGTGAAACATATATCAGGAGGTCTTGTCAAAGGTGGAAATTATCACAAACGTGTGGGAGTCAGAGGCTAGGTAAGACAGAAAATGGAACAGTGTGCTAACAATTGTCGAGGGTACTAATGCCAATCTAGAACTGAGCATTAAGTAGAGGCAAAAGCGATACTCATGACAACCCTTTAATGTATATTCTGTAATCCATAATCTGGACCGGAAAGAAAAGAGAAAGAGAGAGAAATGGAAAGAAATAAAGAACCTGCCATGGAGGAGGACTGGGGAGGGGGAGGGGAACCGGGGGTGTTGGTGGTGGGAGATGGGCACTGGTGGCGGGATGGGTGCTGGAACACTGTATGACCAAAACCCAAATATGAACTTTGTAATTGTATATCTTTGTAATTGTAAAAATAAATAATTGAAAAAATAAAATTAAATTAAAAAATATGATACAATTTTGGGAGATCAGTTTTGTTCAGGGTGGTATGGCCATAGACCAGCTGTCAGAGCTCAACTCAAGAGAAAAGCCCATCTCTCCCCATAGTGCGATTCATCAGTAAATGCACAAGATAAGATCCTACTATGAAGAGCATGCTACCCGCACAGCAGAGCCTGACAAGCTATTTGTGTCATATTTGATATGCCAAAAACAGTAAAAATTATAGATCTCATTCCCGTGACTGAAGGAACAGTCTAAGGCTCTTCGTGTTCCTGGAGGGAGCAGATGTCCTTGGGCTACACTTAGCACGTGCCAGGAGATATGGAGATGTTACGGTGCCCGCTGGAGCAAATCAATGAACAAAGGGAAACAAGTGACACAATTTAGGGTCTGAAGATTAGATAGACAGGCAGGCAGGCACACAGGCAGACAGACAGACAGACAGACAGACAGACAGACAGACAGACAGACAGACAGACAGACAGACAGATAGATAGATAGATAGATAGATAGATAGATAGATAGATAGATAGATAGATAGATAGATAGATAGATAGATAGATAGATAGACAGACAGATAGATAGATACATAGATATAGAGATACATAGATACATAGATAGATACATAGATACATAGATACATAGATAGATACATAGATAGATACATAGATACATAGATAGATACATAGATACATAGATACATAGATACATAGATACATGGATACATAGATACAAAGATACAAAGATACAAAGAAAGATAGATAGATACATACATACATACATACATACATACATAGATACATAGAGATACATAGATAGATACATAGATAGATACATAGATAGATACATAGATAGATACATAGATAGACAGACAGTGAGAGAGAAAGAGGAGATAGTGGGTGGTAAAGGCTCAAGTAAGCAAAATGAGACTCTAGATAAGGAACTCCATCTTAGATAAAGAGCCATCTTAGATCTCCCCTGTGACCCTGAGGACATGCCCTTAGGAGCAGGGAGTAGGAACTACAAAACTTTATCTGTTTAATCAGCCTTAAACATTGGATGTGGGTGGGGAGTCATGGAACCAGATACTGCTCTTGGCTAATTGATAAGGCTTTTTTTGTCAAAACCACCAGGATATTTTCACAAAACAAAATATGTAACATGCTATAAACCCCTGCTTTAGTATGTTCAGTGTCTTAAGGAAACCCACTGCATTGGGCCGACTCTTAGATCCCAGCTAGTTGGAAAATAACCTCGCTGTGCTACTTGCTTTAACATGTGTGGTCTCTGTTCTTCAGAAGAGGTAGTCAATTCTGGACTCTAACATTTGGGGTTATCTTTTTTTTTGCTTTTTTTTTGGGGTCACACCCGGTGATGCTCAGGGGTTACTCCTGGCTCTTTGCTCAGGAATTACTCCTGGCAGTGATCGGGGACCATATGCAATGCCGGGGTCGAACCTGGGCCGACACAGGCCAGCGCACCGGCAAGGCAAACGCCCTATCCGCTGAGCTATCGCTACGGCTCCCTAATTTTCCACATCCGGACTTCCCTCTCATCACAACTCCACCCAGCAGACCAGACTATCACAGCCTGGATCATCGACACCCACCCTGCAGCAGTTTTTTTTTTTTTTCAATCCGGCCCAGGTGTGCTGAACCAGAGACTCTCAGACATGGGGCAGAGCTCTCCCTGTGCCCAGCCACTCATGAGGTGCCTGGGAGGCATGGCGGGTTCTAGCCCTGGCCTGCCACCCCAGCAGAGCCTCACAACAAGCCAGACGACCCCCCCTACTCCATGAGGGCTGCCATTTTCCACGTCCGGACTTCCCTCTCGTCACAACTCCACCCAGCAGACCAGACTATCACAGCCTGGCTCACGCGCCGCTAGTGGCCGTGCGGTTCATCAATAAATGCTTTATTTAGAGGTGACTACAAGAGTATGCCACCGACTGCTTTATTTAGAGGTGACTACAAGAGTATGCCACCCGCACAGCAAGCCTGGCAAGCTGCTCGTGTAGTATTTGATATGCCAAATACCAGTAACATTTATATTAGGTCATTCCAATGACCTGATATAACGGTTTGAGGCTCTTTATGTTCCTGGAGCAAGCGGATGACTTTGGGTTCTACTAGCATGAGACAGGGCATATGGAGATATTTCTGGTGCCCGCTCTAGCAAATAGATGATGAACGGGAAGATAGTGATAGTGATAGTGATAGAACATTTGGGGGGTATTTCCGGGATCAATGATCCTCCAGAGAATACATGCCACCAGATACCAGGTTTAAGGTGACTGCAGACAGGAAGTTTGGCCATTCCACCTAGGACACCCTGAAAGTCTCCATCGTGGGTCTGAGTCCCACATGTTTCTCAATAATGTAAGGGCCCACGAGATTTTCGACGTAAGGCGAAGGCAGTGGGCTGGTTGGTGCGCCTGTTCCGTAAAGGCCCCCACAAGGATTGCTGGCGTGAGGCCGAGGCCAGCAGACGTACTGGAAGGCAGTTGGATCTTGGAGGAGGACAGGAATTGTCCTCTTCTAGAGGCAAGTCAGTGGACGCCTTTTGGTAGGGTCCAGTGTCAAAATCAGGAACTAGTGTGTGCACACCAGTGTTGGTGAGAGTGTTTGGTCAATATTTGTATATATTATGTGTTCGGAATATTGGTGTTGCTTTTGTTGTTTGTCAGTATTGATTGGATTGCTTGGTATATGTATTGTTGAATTAAGGTACTAAAATGCCCCCACTAGATTCATAATTTAGTTTTGCTGGCTTAATGCAAAAAGAGCTCTTTTGCATTAATTTTCCAACCTTACTGGAAAGGTTTGGAAGGGTGGGGGAACACAGAAAGTATCTACAGGACCCATTTTGCCCTCAAGGACGGTCCTGTCCTCCCTCACCCACCTCAATTATTCCCCTTGGTCAGAGAGAAAGCAAATTGTTTGCGTGAGCATGTGTACATGTGTGTGTATGATGGTTATCATGTCTGTAGTAAATTCTCTGTGTATGAGTGTGTGTGCAAACTCCAAATGTATTTTGGGGTGCTGGACCATGAGAAAGCATGGTTTCTAAAGTAAATGCTGACTAAAAAAGAGAAATTGATATTCTTGATTCAAATTTCTTATTGGAAAAAGTTAAATAATTACTAACATCAGGAAAGGGTTGTGGAGCCGAAACACCAGATGTCAGATCAGAGCTCCATTCAAGGGTTGTATTTTTTCTATAAGAAGCTAGGTTGCTCCATAAATAACTGAGGTTCAAAAGCTATTAAAAGTAAATCAAAAAAAGTTTTCTTATTCTGGTATCTGAAATGATTAGTAAAATTCAAAGGGCTACTGTCTATGTTTAGAAGTGGATGTTAAGGTTTTCTGATCTAGAGAAATTTTTGATTTGAAATAAGCGTGGTAACATTTGTAAAGAGAAAAGAGAGGTCTAAGGTTGTATACATTGGCAGTTTTATAAGCAAGAGCTCCATTTGTTTCCCCTCCTGGAAGGAACATTGAGGCCCCTCCTAAAATGTATTGTCTGTTAGAGTTAGCTGATAACAGACTAGAGGGGGAAAAAAAGGTAGCTGTTTTAAATTCCAGCCTCTGCTGCAAAGAGCTGCTTTAAATATAGTATTTTCTAAGAATGCAGAATTGGAATTAGTCTACATAGGAGAGGAAAATACTTACTATTGTTAAAGTAATTTTATTTCATGTCCCCTTTTTCATTATGTATTAAAATCTATTCCTGGCCTTAGGAGAATTTTAGCAACAAGTGTGAAATCCTCACTGTTTATGGTAATGATGTGTTTTAACCCTGTAATGTCTCCACATTAGTTCTGAAAACCAATGTTCTAAGGTTGAAAGTCTTAAACATTCTTGGTTGATTGTTAAGGAGTAAACTTCCTTACCAAATGTATATTCAGAGACTCTCTTTGTTATGCTATTTGAATACAGTTTTGTGACAAAACTGTTTAAGAGAGAATCGAATTCTAAAAGGTCTGGAAGTGATGAAAACAACTGATTACTGCTAGTTACAGTTTTCTTTTGTAATTAGGAATCTGTTATGTTAAGGGTTAAAGTTTCTGAATGCTTATGGACAGAAATTGATAATATTAGAAAATATTAAATGCATATGTTCAGAATAAAGGAAAATTTGGGATTTGAACTTAGTAAGTTATGTAAGAAACTGGTAAAAGTGGAATTCCAGAATTCCAATTAAATGATTGTTTTAGAAAGATTAAAAAATGGCCAAGATGTTATCTGTGCCAGAATAACTCCATAGACTTATATCGGCATATCTAAATTGTTTTTCCATGTTTCCATAAACATTGGCAAATCAAGTGTTTTCTTATGCTGGTGTTTAAAAGGTTTAGTAAGTCTTTTTTGCATGTCTCTTTCTCATTTCTTTTTATTTTACCTTTGTGCTGTTTCCACGGCCTGGTCCCAATCCTGCAAGGCCAGCTGCAGTTTCATTTTCTTCACATAAGCAGGAAGGAAGCTCGGAAAGCTGACAATGATGTGGTTCACAGTCTCCAGAGCCCCGAGAACAACTGGCACATCTCAAGGCACTGTGACTTACCCAGGAAAGAGACATGTGAAATCGTCTTCCAAATTACTCCTCTGTGTGTGTGTGTGTGTGTGCGCCTGTGTGTGTGTGTGTCTGTGTCTGTGTCTGTGTATGTTCAATGTGGCATACAGAATAGTAGGAACTAGAAACTTCCTAACTTGCTAACAGTGGGCAAAGATTAAGCTATTTCTATGTTCACTTGTAGAGTGTTATTATTACTCAAAATAGAAGTAGGTGTTTCTGTTTGGATAGATACGGAAGGAGATCCAAAAAATACTAAGTTCAAGGGGGAAAATTTATTAAAAAAATGTATACAGGTCCATTTCTAAATTCTATAAATATTTCCCAAAACAGGCAGCTGTATTTTGAACACTGTAAAGTTGTCGTGCATACACGCCCCTTGTCCCAACTGTGGCCTCCATATATCATTTACACCACAAAAGGAGATTAGATGACTTTGGACATGGTTGATACTTATTTAAGCTGATAAATAAACAATAAAACATTGTTTCCCAAATTAGGGATTACTGAATCAAAGACTATTGTGTATTTTAGAATAGACTAAGTCCCTGTAACAACTAGATCTGAACATGTAATGGCTTAGCCCAGTGGATCGTTCTGTTGAGGTCACGTGGGCCCACAGCACTGGGTGTTAGAGCAGTGGCAGACCTTACCAGGTGTGTGTGTTGCACTAAGCCCACAGTCAAGCTAGTTAACTTCTACAAGGTCCATTTGACCCCTACATCCTTTTTCTAAAATTTTTTTATTATACCACCGTGAGATTTACAATTATAAAGATGTTCATGTTTGAGTTTCAGTCATACTGTGTTCCAGCACCGCCCCTCCACCAGTGCCCATTTCCCACCACCATGTTCCCTGATTCCCTTCCCCTGGGGAGAATTTCTTTCTCTCTTTCTCTCCCTTCCTCTCTCTCTCTCTCCGTCTCTCTCCCTCCCTCTCTCCCTCTCTCTCTCTCCCTCCCTCTCTCCCTCTCTCTCTCTCTCTCTCCCCCTTCTCTTACACGTTGAGGCTTGCAATACATGAATTTAGAGGTGATCATGTATATGTCTTTGCCTGCATTCAGTGCTAGTGTGCTAGTTCTAGGTTTGACCCCTACATTCTTTTCTTTTACTCCTCTCTCAGACCTCAAGGGTTTGCTTCGGTTCTATTTTGTCTGTTCACTTGCTTTGTTTACATTATATGTGAACCAAATCATCTGATCTTTGTCTTTCTCCTTGCCAGTAATTTTTATAACTTTTGTGTTAATAATAAGGTTAGATTTTGTTCCTAATATCAATAGAACCAAGCGCCGCACGGTTCATCAATAAATGAACTTAGAGATGCCTACAAGAGTATGCTACCTGCACGGCAGAGCCTTGCAAGCTACCCATGTTGCATTTGATATGCCAAATACCAGTAACAATTATAGACCTCATTCTGAATGGATTGAGCCTCTTTATGTTCCTGGTGCAAGCAGATCCCCTTGGGCTCTACTAGCATGAGACAGGGCATATGGAGATGTTACTGGGGCCCGCTCGAGCAAATCGATGATGAACGGGAAGACAGTGATACAGTGACAGTGATCAATAGAACATTGTTCCATAATGTTTTATAATTTATACCATGTAGGCAAGTGTTTTAATGTGAATGGCATTCATGGGTTTTATAAATATTCAACCCATCTTGGTATTCCTGGAATTTTTATAATAAATCTGCCTGGTCAAGGTAAATTAGTTTGTCAATAAATTCTTTTTTTTTTTCTTTTTTTTTGGCTACAAGAGGATGCTACTTGCACGGCAGAGCCTGGCAAGCTACCCGTGTCGTATTTGATATGCCAAATACCAGTAACAATTTTAGACCTCATTCCCATGACCTGATTGAATGGTTTGAGGCTCTTTATATTCCTGGAGCAAGCAGGTGCCCTTGGGCTCTACTAGCATGAGACAGGGCATATGGAGATATTACTGGTGCCTGCTCGAGCCAATCGATGATGAACGTGAAGACAGTGATACAGTGATAAGTCTTTTTCTGTGTCTGAAAGAATATGTTTGTTTCTTCTGTGTGGAACTGTCTGTGGTAGATAACTCATGATTTGAAATGAGTTGAATTCATGATTTGAAATGGAAGCTCTACACTAAATGATGCTGTTTTAAGTCAACTTTAGTGCTTCAACTTTAGTGGTGTCTAATGTAATAATGTCTTCCTGACAGATGTGACATTATGAATCCCTTTTAAACGGATCCCCATGGTTTGAATCCTTGTCACAGCGGACATTGGCCCTCTTTGCCTATAGCTTGTTATGCTGATTCTTTTGGACCTTTCATTCTAAAGATTAGTTGGGTTTGTTTCTTCCAAAATTGATAGTGTTAAATTGATTGTGTTGAGACAGCAGCATAAGGTTCTTGTGCAATTCTGAAGCCTGAGTCTTTGGTCTGATGACCTCATGTAGTTATAAGAAAAGGGAGGAATGTTAAAGGCTCAGGTAAACAAAACAAGCTTCTAGACATAAGGGACTCTATCCTAGATAAAAAGCCATCTTAGGCCTCCACTGTGGCCCTGAGGAGCAGGAACCAGGAACTACAAAACTTCATCTGTTTAATCAGCCATAAACATTAAATGTGGGTGGGGAGTCAGGGACCAGATACTCCTCTCTGCTAATTGTTAAGGCTTATTTTGTCAAAACCACCAAGATGTTTTCACAAAACAAAAAAATGTAACATGCTATAAAAACTCCTGCTTTTGTATGCTCAGGGTCCTTGATTGAAACCCACTGCACAGGTGGACACTTAGATCCCAGCTAGCTGTAATTAAACCTTGCAGTGACTTGTATTCTCATGTGGTCTCTGTTCTTCAAAAGAGGTAGTCGATTTCAGACTCTGTGATGGGTAAGGTATTTGCCTTGTTCATGGATAACACAAGTTTCATCCCTGGTACCCAATATTGAAGAGTTCCCAAAGAAGAGTAATCAATTAGTACAGAACCAGGACTAAGCGCTGAGCACCACTGAATTAGCCACCCTCAAAATAAAATAAAATATGATACAATACACTTGTTTTTTTTCACAAAATGTAATAAAATATTTATTGAACATTGCTTTAGTAAACTTGGATGGAGGGAAGCCATAAAACATTGCTTTAGTAAACTTGGATGGAGGTCACTTCCTGACCTCCAAAAGCATAAAACCAAATTTGAAAATAGAGAATTAAAAAAGAAAACAGATATATTGTAAAATGGCGGCGCCCATGGAGTGGGTGGGGGGTCGTCTGGCTTGTTGTGAGGTTCTGCCGGGGTGGTGGGCCAAGGCTGGAACCCACCATGCCTCCCGACTGCCTCATGGACGGCTGGGCACAGGGAGAGCAAGGAACCGCTCTGCCCCATGTCTGAGAGTCTCTGGACCAGCATACCTGGGCCGGATTGAGGAAGAAACTGCTCCAGGGTGGGTGTCGATGATCCGGGCTGTGATGGGCTGGTCGGCTGGGTGGAGTTCTGATGAGAGAGAAGTCCAATGTGGAAAATGGCGGCGCCCATGGAGTGGGTGGGGGGGTCGCCTGGCTTGTTGTGAGGTTCTGCCGGGGTGGTGGGCCAAGGCTGGAACCCACCATGCCTCCCGACTGCCTCATGAACGGCTGGGCACAGGGAGAGCAAGGAACCGCTCTGCCCCATGTCTGAGAGTCTCTGGCCCAGCATACCTGGGCCCACTCCATGGGCGCCGCCATTTTCCACATTGGACTTCCCTCTCATCAGAACTCCACCCAGCCGACCAGCCCATCACAGCCCGGATCATCGACACCCACCCTGGAGCAGTTTCTTCCTCAATCCGCCCAGGTATGCTGGTCCAGAGACTCTCAGACATGGGGCAGAGCGGTTCCTTGCTCTCCCTGTGCCCAGCCGCCCATGAGGCAGTCGGGAGGCATGGTGGGTTCCAGCCTTGGCCCACCACCCCGGCAGAACCTCACAACAAGGCCAGACGACCCCCACCCACTCCATGGGCGCCGCCATTTTCCACATTGGACTTCCCTCTCATCAGAACTCCACCCAGCCGACCAGCCAATCACAGCCCGGCTCGCGGCCGCTTGCGGCCTCGCGGTTCATCAATAAAGGCTTTATTTGGAGGTGTTTATAGAGTATGCCTCCCGCACGGCAAGCCTAGCAAGCTGCTCGTGTTGTATTTGATATGCCAAATGCCAGTAACAATTATATTAGATTATTCTCATGACCTAATATAATGGTTTGAGGCTCTTTTATGTTCCTGTCCAAGCCGATGCCCTTGGCTCTACAGCATGTGACAGGACATATTGAGATATTACTGGTGCCCGCTCTAGCAAATAGATGATTAACGGGAAGATCGTGATCGATCGTGATATTGTAAAATAAGTTGATGTGAGAACTATTCATTCAATAAGATAAAATTTGGTTACATGATGCAAATGACAGAGCCCACTGAGTCCAGATTGCTTAGTATAGCCGAATCTTGTCAAGTATAAGTTCTTAAGTTGAGAGCAGAAAGCCACAGCAAAAACTTAAATCCTAAGAAGCCTCGCATCAACAGTTTGATTGAAAAGTTTTTCTAAACAGAAGTTGCAGGAATGTCAAAGCACTGGAATAGGACTGAGAGTGGGAGTTAAGTTAGAAAGTAAGAAGCTGGAATCTCATACTATGCATTGAGAACAGGAAATAAGAGTATTATGTCCTCTGAGTTCCAATGTTGAAACTAGTGTCTGGTGCACAGGTGGTGTTCAACACAAAATATATTATTCATTTTATGAACAAGTGAGCAACTTGTTGGGTATTGATTTCAGTGAATAGTGATATCCCACGCACAAACTGAGATGCCATTTTTACAGCCTTTTTATTTAAAATAATTAAGTGGAATAATAAATTGTCAACCTGTATTCTCAAATTCCACCTACATGTATCAATCAAAGAATAATTTGCAATTGTAATTGAATATACTGCATGAGAAATTCAAAATTTGCATGACTTTATCCTCAAGCAGTGTAGGGTATTTGTAAACTGCAAGACTTTGGCATAGATTTAAAAATAAATGGGAAATAGGATTTGAGAGAAAGCTTGAAATGGTAAGTACAGGCTTTGCATGGATGAGGAAGTGCGTTTAATTCATACTGCATGGCACCCTTAGGTAGATCCTGTGGTCACCTGCACCACTGGGCCAGACTGCCACGTGTCGGGTACCCAAACACCTGACCTGCATAGCTGCGCCTGGTATCACAGTAGTGGCATGGAATGCCATTGCAAGCGAAGTCTATTGCATCTTTGTTCAAATTACCTGATATTGACAGATATATATTGCCTTTGCAATAAGTATCTAGAGGTATCTTTTTTAACTATTATTTTTTAACCTTCGCTAAGCAACAGCAGGAATGACAGAAAAGAAAGTATCTTTAGCACCTGAGACTTCTTTTATATCTATGAATAATAAAGGGCATCAGCATAGTTCGTTTGCAAAATTTTATTAGATAATAATACAACATTCAAAGTGTACTTGATATCTGGACTTTGAAAATATGAATAATATTTTTATCAATGAATTGCTTTTCCTCAGACATTGCTTTTCCTCAGACAATGAATTGCTTTTCCTCAGACACACACACATTCCCCCAAAAATGCATGAGATTAGAGGTGACCACAGCAAATATAGTAGGAAATAAAATATATATGATCATATCAGAATATCTGACTTTCCTGAATGAAATCATTCTGCTAATTAGGAACATTGACCTTTATCCAAAGTGTCTCTGCATCGTGTTGCACTGTTATCTATGATAGTCAAAGCCAAACCAGTTTTTGAAACCTGCAGGAGAAGCCTTAGAAAGAAAATACTTTGACAGTCTTTATGCTAGCTGTTTAGTCTCTAAATCCTTAAACCCCCAAATGTGTAGCTATCAGGTGGAAATTAAAATCTGAAAGTGATTTATGGCTTAGAAAAACTGAGATTATAAAATTTAGTCCCTTGTTCCTAATTTTTATCATAGAGACAACAGAATATAAAAACTTGACAAATAATAAATAAGCAAATGAAATCAGCACCTTATATAGGAAAGTTTAGACTCAGGGACAAAAAATAAGTTCAAAAAAGAAATAACCTGATTAGTTTCATTAGCATTTCAATAGCACTTGGGCCTTCTGAGGAGGGTGGAGTTAACATTCCACCAAGTGTCATTGAAAATAAACACTTTGGAACTCCTGACAGACTGGGGAAGAAGGTAATCATTTTACTTAATTTGTTTTTTAGGTTCACTCATTTAAAAGGAACTAACAGTCTCATCGCTCTTGGCAGCATAAAGCTGTGATTGCTGTTTTTTCTATTCAGTGTACTGGAAATATCAGAGAATGCCTCCAAGAGAAAGTGGGATACTGGCACTATTGCCATATATTATTAGCTTACAGATATTAGTTTTCTCCTCTACCCTTTGTTACTTCATTTTTTTTCAAACTTAGACAATTTTTAAACAATGCAATCATCCAAATCATTGTCTCATAAGAATAAAGACGTAAATGAATATATTAAGATCAGATTCTTGTCTGATTCATTGCACTAATCAGACCCATGTGTGCTTAATGTGGTTAATTTCAAACACAGCAGGCTTTCATCATGTCTATACTTTGAAGCTACACAATACCAAGAGTTTGAGCATGCAAATAACAAATTATACTCTCCTTGTATGATGTGTGGTTTATTTCTCCCAAAAAAAAATCTCCCCTCGATTCATGAATATTAGTTAATTGTGCATGATAAAGTTTTTCAGTAAGAGAATTTGAAATTTTGTTTCATTCACCTATAATAAATCCATACATATCATACATTTCATAAATGCACGAATATGATAAGTTATTAGCAAGTGCCTCAAGGATATTAGTAGAGTCTTGAAACTTTGACAGTAGTGTGTTGGGGAGCCACTGGGGTCCCCCAACAGTATCAGGACAGAAGTTATCTTCTACCTCCGAGGCCACTGGGGAACAGATGAAAACTCAAAAGTTTGGCGGAGTTCCAAAAAGACTTTTAATACTGCAAAAGCTCTAACACTGTAATCCAATATATTGAAAGAACTCTAGCTCTGGTCAGAACTAGACCATACAAGAGAGCCCAAGTATCCCACCAAAGAAAGAGAATCTCAAAAAAAAAAAAAGAAAAGAAAGAGGATCTCACCCAAGAGGAGTCCTACCCAAAAAAGGAGAAGGGGAAAAAAGCGGCGGTGACACAAATCAGTCCCCTTATATGCACCAAAATAGTCCTAACTGTTGATGGGGCGGGTCCTGTCAACATAAAACCCTAAACAGAGTGTAGAAGGGTGGAGCCACACCCTATTACAGGCATAGACAAAGAGTATGCCAAGGACTAATCCCTTCTTCTGAGATTATCTCTAATGTAAAACACTGGAGAGAGGGGGCTGGTATAAAGCAATACATCTTAATTTCATGGGCTTCATGTAATCTAGATGGTACCCACAAGGTCCTTCTTATTTATTATCTGCACCAGGGTGATTCTGAGTGTTTTGTTCTCTGAATGCTGAAAGGGTCACACTCGCCTGTGTGAGGGCAAACTAGTATGATCCTTCCTATAATCTTAAAGATAGTCTCAATGTAGCCAGCGTGGCAGTCTCCTGGTAAATTCTAACTGTCCCACGCTGGGTGCAGTGGGTATAAAGAGGAGCTGTGCCCAATCTAGAAAATATAGAAGTCTTAGTAGATGTATAATAAGTCAGAAGTTACTCAGAGTCAAAGTCACTTCTGTAACTGCCACACCCTCTATCAGTGTTTACATAGAAGAGAGATCTCATTAGAATGAAACTTGGCTTAAGAACATGTAAGTAGATTAAGCTGTGAGTGGGTAAAAAAACAAAGCTCCCAAACTAGCTAAGCCTGTCATTCAACAGCAGTATAGGCAACTATTAAATACATAAACATTAACACTCTGAGTTGAATTCATATTTATTATTTTTGAAATCAGTGTTAATTCTCTTTTTTAAAATTTTTGTTAGTTAAATGACTGAGATAAACCATTACAAAGCTGTTCATAATGACTTTTACTTATACAATATTCCAACACCCATCTCTCCACCAGTGAACATGTGCCCAGTTACCCTCCCAACACCCCAACCCCAACCTCCAATGAAGGCACTTCTCTCTCTCTCTCTCTCTCTCTCTATCTATCTATCTATCTTTCTCTCTCTGTCTGTCTCTGTCTCTCCTTCATTTTGCTCGTTCTTATACCACTTGTATCACTTGTCATCCCATTGTTCATTGATTTGCTTGATTGGGCCCCAGTAACATCTCCATACATCCTGTCACATGCTAGTGTAGCCCAAGGGCATCTGCTCATTACTGGAACATGAAGAGCCTCAAACCATTCCTTCAGGTCATGGGAATGAGGTCTATAGTTGTTACTGGTTTTTGGCATATCAAATGCAACACGGGTAGCTTGCTAGGCTCCTGTCATGTAGGTGGTACAAATTGCATTATGGCTTGCATTATAGACAAAAAAAAATTAGTACACATATCCCTTTTCCTATATTCAACACACAATTTTAGTCCAATGTGACCACTTCCAACTATTATTGTCATACTGGTCCCTTCTCTCTCTCTTATCCTGGACTCTCCTATGTCTGGAAAAATCTAATCTTTTAGCCAAGGTTATATGCAAATATTAAACTTGTTTGGATTCAAACTTTAGGCAGCTAAAGGATGGTTGAGGAAAGCATTAAAAATACATAGTATGCAGAGCACCACAGCTGTGGTGCTCGGCTGGCCCCATGTGGAAGCAATCCATGGAGCTGACCTCCCAGTAAGGGGCTCTGCCATCCCTTGGCAGAGTCCAACATGGCTCCAAGGGTTTGCTCTCATGAGCGGGGGAGAGACCATGCTGGCCAGACTTGGAGTGGAGTTTTGGGCCCTGCCCTTTCCTCCGCCTCCATGCCAGTTGCCCCAGAAGAGAGAGACCCACCCACGCCAGACTCAGCTAATTTGCAACCCCGGAAGAGATTCAGACCGATCCACTTCAGACCCACAGCTCCGCTGCTCGGCCGGCCCCATGTGGAAGCAACCTATGGAGCTGACCTCCCGGCAAGGGGCTTGGCCATCCCCTGGCAGAGTCCAACATTGCTCCAAGGGTTTGCTCTCATGAGCGGGGGAGAGACCATGCTGGCCAGATTGGTAGTGGAGTTTTGGGCCCTGCCCTTTCCTCCACCTCCATGCCAGTTGACCTGGAAGAGAGACCCACCACCCATGCCAGACCTACATATCCCTTGGCGCATGGCCGCGCGGTATTTTTATAGAATACTGAATTTTGCATAAGGTTCTTCCCAATTTCTTTCGCATTTATACATAGTAAACAGTTATAGATATGTTTTAACTGATACCAGTAAGCCTGACAATAAGTCAGAGCAAACCACACATCATGCAGTTAGTCATTCTCAACATCCAGACTCCATAGTTCCTCAGAGCTCTATCCAAGAGAAAACCTGATCTTCATCCTTTAAGTTTCATCAGTAAATGCTTGGGTTGAGAGCCTTCTACTGAGACTATACCACCTACACGGTAAAGCCTGGCAAGCTACTGTGTTTTATTTACTTTTTATGCCAAAGACTAGTAACTATTATGGACCTCAGTTCCATAACCTGAAGAATGGTTTCGGGCTCCTCCTGTCCCTGTAGCAAGTAGATGCCATTGGGTTGCACTTGCTTGTGACAGGACTATGGAGATGTTACTAGTGCCCACTCGAGCAAATCGATGAACAATGGCAAGACAGTGATGCAGAGACATGACCTTACTTTCCAACTAAAATAAAATGATTGCTTTTGAGGTAACAACCTGATTGTAATAATCTTGATGTCTATACTTTTGATCTACAAAACTACTGCACATCTACCACAACCAAAGTGCTATAGATACTCAACTCTGTCCTTTTGTCACGCCTACTTTATTTCTTCCCTTTCCACTATCCACATGGTAACCTAGCATTGGAGTCAAAGTTCATGCATCAGATTTCATTGGATGCTCCTTATGCTCTGGTTTTCTTCTTTCATGTATAATTTATGAGTGACATGTCATTCTCCCTAGGACTTAACTATATAGGACATCCTATAGTTCCAAACAATTTTTAGCAAAAGGCAAAAGTTCTTTTTTTGTTTCCTTTTTATTTTAATCCTGAATACTATCCCATTGTGTTTATGTACAACATACAGTAATCTTGAAGGTGTGATGTTTAATTTAGTTTTACCCTTGGTTCTTTAACTAGTATCACATCTTGTGTGTTCACTTCTGTGGAAATATTATTTTTCCTTTTATTTGACATTTTGATCTAAAATTCACATTATGAACAAAACAATGCATTAGGGAGAATTGAGCGGTCTTCTAGCAACAAGTCTATAAGTCCTCCATAATCTATTTTCTCAATAGTCTTAAATTGAGGAGGATTTAAGGATTTATTCTGCCTTTCGGCACTTGCTTCATAAATACATGCCTGTTCTTTTTCTGAGTAAAGAAAGGGAGCTTTATGCGGAAACATGGCACCTGGAGTGCCCTAGATTCTGCCAAACACTTAAGAAATACAAGAATTCTGTTTTTAGAAGCTTGTCATTTTAAGTTAGGGATAATTCAAACAATTCAGATTTAGCTTTCTTTGATTAATAAAATGGGGGACTTTATGAAAATCTCTTGTTATGTAATGTCTTGGTTTAAGGTTATACTAAAAAAGAAATACATAAAATAACACTTTGAAAAGTTTAGAAGAAAATAGTGACAGCAGAATGAAAGATCTTCTTTAAACACAAAAATAGGAACTAGAGCTTGACAATTCTGCATTTGGGATAAGTTTCCCAGGGTTTGTAAACCAGTTTATAAAAAATTAGACAGCAGAAGGTAGTTTGGCTAACGGGACACAAACTCTTCTCTAGGTCACTGGTGTATTTTATACTTAGATGAATCAAAGATAGAAAGTGTATTGGAGTGATGGTTAGGGGATTGGAAGCACACACCCAAGTTGTTCTCAGGAAGCCTAAGGTGCCTCTAAATGATTTTTAGCCAACTTGGTCTACAGGTCATTGTGAGGAACTGAGGCTGTGTTCTGCTCAGCCCCATAGTTCTGAGGATTATCTGGGCCATCACAGCTCCCATCGCCATACCTGGAGTACTGTGGACCTCTAGGGCTGAAGTTACCTCTACTTGGAAGACCATGTAGTGTCAGATTTCACACTGGCATCTCCCACTTGCATAACATGCAGTTCTATTCTTGTACTTCCTCTTCATGCTCTGGTAAGCACTTTTGAGTATATATATTTTTAATGGAATTTAAAAAGTGAATTTAGGAACTGTATGCATGTACCCCAATAAGCACAAATGAGCCACGCCTTATATATTTCAATAACAATAAAGTCTATGAAATTTCAGCAAAAACAAACTTGTAATGATTTTTTATGTCAGTTAATTGGTATCAATAGGAAAAATGCATTGCAAAATTATAAATCTTTTCTATTCAAAGACTGACTCTAGGCTTACCTGGAAAACATGCATTTCTCTATAAACATTTATTCAGTGTTTGGGAGATTTAATGGTGAGATGGTGTTATAGAGAAATGAATGCTTGCTAGTGTCTAAGAAAACACACAGCCCCAGTTCCTCACAATGACCTGTAGACCAAGTTGGCTAAAAATAAAGTGATCTACTAGATTTGTTTTCATCTTAATAGTTTATTAATACAGATTTCCATATTTATTCAATTCAGTATCGGTGGCTGTTAAAATAATGAAAAAATAAATTTTTTAAAAATTTACAAAGGAGACATAGTACTACCTTTTAGATGCCTTAGCAATTATAGCAGCAGTATCTGAGTTTCTCTGAATAGTGAAATTATTGGCCATCAGATAAAAGCTGTTAACATGAAATTTATAAGTGGAATTAATTATGGACCCCCAAAATTCTAAGGAAAATCTTTTAGTTTTTTTTCCCATTTAATGAAATACTGATTCTTTTATTATTATTATTATTAGCAGGCACTTCAATGACTGCTTGGCAAGATATAACAAAAGATTAGAAATGGCTCCAATTATCAGTGTAGAATGCCAATCACTTCATTTTAATTTACCATACCACAAAATATATCACAGCATCAAAAGATAAATTGCCATTTCTACTTATTAAATTTAGTTTCTGCCCTTAGTAATTAAAAGTTTTGAACTTAGAAGAATTTTATGTTAGTGGCAAAGCTATAGACTTCTTTTCCTCCCATACCTTATTTTTAGCTCCAAATTCTAAATCAAGCCTTATCTGGCATATTCTGCTGTATTTTCTGGTCTAACTTCTCTCTGAAAAGGATTAGTATGAGGTTCATAATATAATCATGTAAACCTAATTGGTATGGCTAAATTATACATTACTTATGCAATTTGCCAGTATCTTGAGCTCATTTGACATAATTATAATTCAATTATTTAATTGCTAATTAGAATTATATCAGGTTATTCTGGTCTCAAGATAATATACAATAAACACTCTACTGAATACAACAGCATTTATCCCATTATTTTGAGATTTAAAATATAGAGTGATTTATCTAAGAATTTGGATTATGAAGAAAAGCGGATTGCAATGATACCTCTAAGTGAATTTCTGACATATCCAATACTTGCAGTCAGTCCCTTTTCAGTCAACTACTAGAAAACATTGCTTATTTTTATGTAACTTATTAACATTCAAATAATTAAAATATTAACTTACCTACACTTACCAATGACCATCCTTATGGATGAAGGAATGGGATGGAACCACAGATTGGCTGATAGTCAGTGGCCATAGCAATCTATCAGGTCAGCCCTGAGTCAACAGGACTGAGGCAAGGACTCTGGTAAGGATCAAGAAAAGAAATAGAAACAGGCGCAGAAAAAGTAATGGAATCAGGGAACTAAGCCCTGGTGAGCCCAGAACTGTCCTCAGCTTGCTGTATTTATTTCTTAGAACCAGTAAACATTAGAGAAAATAGTGCCAGGGCGATAGTCCAGCGGGGAGGGCATTGGCTTGCACACAGCCAACCTGGGTTTGATTCCCCAGCAATCCATATGGGCCCCCAAGCACTGCCAGGAGTAATTCCTGAGTGCAGAACCAGGAATAACCCCTGACCATTGCTGGGTGTGACCAAAAAAAAAAAAAAAAAAAAAAAGCAAAAACATAACAAATAGAAAAAGGAAAAAAAAGAATGTCCTTTAACTGGATTAGACTTTTACACATGGTGTTGGTCAAATATAAATATAAGCTGGTTTAATTAAGCATGAATATAAATATGGAATTAGTTAGTTATAAATATAAATGACAGCACCCGGTATTCCCAGGTGGTCTCCCATCCAAGTACTAACCAGGTCCGACCCTGCTTAGCTTCCGAGATCAGACAAAATCAGACGCATTCAGGGTGGTATGCCTTAGACAATGAGAGAGTATACCACCTATGTGGCAGAGCCTGGCAAGCTACCCATGTTTTATTTGCTATGCCAAAAAACAGTAACAATTATTGACCTCATTCCCATGACCTGAAAGAATTGTTTGAGACTTTCCCTGTTCCTGGAGTGCAAGCAGATGCCCCTGGGGTACACTCTCTTGCAACAGGATATACGGAGATGTTACTGGTGCCCCTCGAGCATATCATGAACAATGGGAAGACAAGTGATACAAGTGATACAAATATAAATGAATGTGAATCCCTTCCTTCAGGGGATAATATTCTAGGAGATCCACTTAAGGATGGAATCTCATTTGGGGCTACTCTAGTTATCTTCTTGGAGACTGCTCAAGGACAAGGACTGAATCCCATCTAAAGGCATATCGCTTTATCTTTTCCTTTACTCAAAATCTCTTCAATCATATTACAATTGCCCTTAATAATATTTTAGTCATTTTGTATAAAAACTATAGGAGAAATGGACTTTTATGTATACCCTAGACCAAGCTATAATGGTTTCTCAGGACTCATGGTAAAGAGTGGATTTTTCCTGGGGAATTCTTGTTATATGTTCCAAGCTACAATCTTCAAACCAGGTTAGTTTTTCCTAGCCCCAACATGGTCCTTTCTTAGTTACTTCTTTATGGGTCACGTCAGAGTTTGTTCCATGACCATGCCTTTAACTTATTACACTTATGGCACTTAGCCTGTCACATGTTGAGGCCAGGGTGCTTACTTACAACATGCCCTGGATCTATCCAAGTCCCTCGAGGATCCTTTTTTTGAGTATAAGGAACTAAGGTCAATATAAGGGCAATTTAGGTTTAAGTCAAGTAAATATGACTGATGCCTAGGAGTAAATATTATTCAGACATAGTTAATTCCCATTACAAAACCATAGCATTTACTGTCTTCCTGTCCAAAAAGGACTTTTGCTCTAACAAAAATATGCTAAGGATATAAGAAAAAAAAGAAAGTAATATTTCATATGCAAAAATCCAGAGCTCTCTGAAGGTTTGATTTACAAAGTACTGAGTCTGATTTTCTACCCCTCAAAGTGTTGCAGGTGTGGCTATGGTGCCAAGATTTGTCAGCAAGTGGTAGTCAGGAGACAGGCTTGTCTACAACCAGGGCTCTGTCCCAGGCTCTGGATGGTTGATGGTCTGACGTAGCAAAAGACTGGACCCCCTGGGATGAACCCAGAGCCACAGTAGAGCCTGGCAAGCCACCCATGGTGTATTCGATAAGCCAAAAACAGTAACAATAATGGACCTCATTCCCAATGAATGGAGACTTACTCGCACCTGCTCCAGCAAATCGATGCACAATGGGAACACAAGTGACAAGTGTCTGATATGGAGATTTGTCTGATTTCTGAAGAATACAAGAGAGAGGGTGAAGATAATCACAGGACTGGGAGTGCTCCAGTGGGATAGGTTTTGCTTCCAGGAGCACTGGGACAGCTGCAATCCAACACACACCAATCCCACCACCAGTGTCAGTTTCCCTCCATCAGTGTTCTCATGTTACCTCCCCACCCATAACCCCCAAACCATCATCTCTCTTCACTTTGACAAACACATACAATGTTTCAGTGCTTGCAGCTTAGGTCTCATGTTTGAGTTTTGCTAAGTCTGTGTTTTTAATATATGGCTATACCACTAATTGAAAGAAATCTTGTCTTGACCAAAACAATGTCAAACAGTTTGATATATTCAATTAGTCATTGGTACCGAGACTGTTGAATGTTTTTTTCTTTATTAAAGCAAAAAACTTAATTATTTAAAAAACATTTAATTAAAACACTTAATTCAAGTGTTTTCCACTTTAATTAAAATTCATTCTCTAAGAGTGATTTATTGATCTTAAATTCATGGTACTAGCTGATTTCTATTTTTAAAAAGAAATTAATATAGAAACTGAAAATATATATAATTGAAATTATATAATCATGTTTTCAATTTAAATTAGTACAATTTAATTTAATGTTTATAACAAATTAAATCTACATACATATATGTTGAATCTCTTTACATTGTTTTATACTTTTTTAAAATAAAAGAGCACTTTATACAGAGGAGATAGATAAAAGAAATTAAGTTCTAGTCAGTCAAACTGCTCCCTGGTGTGGTATTCAAAACTATATAATGGTGGGGCCAGAGCCATAGCCCAGTGGGTAGGGCATTTGCCTTGCACATGGCCGGCCAGTGCTGGCCCGGGTTCGATCCCTGGAATTCCATATGGTTGCCCGAACACCGCCAGGAGTAATTCCTGAGTGCAGAGCCAGGAGAAACCCCTGGGCATTGCCGGGTGTGACCCCCAAAAAAAAGCAAAAATAAATAAATAAATAAGTAAATAAATAAATAAAAAGAAACTATATAATGGTGATCACATTAGACTGATTCTTCAAAGTCATCTAAGGTGTAATTAACCTGCTCTCTATACATCTTACATATACCTGACTCACTGTAACGATCATTCCATATCATTTCATCACTCCATATCTTTCAATATCATCAATGGTAGTACACCCAAACTGAAAATCGTGGCATGAATAAAAAATATATAACCAGAATTATTTTGGAGGTACATGAATTGCTTTATATATGTGGCAATTATAAAACAATTTACTATCTCCAACCTATACCCTTTAAAATATTTATCAAATAAATAAATAAATAAATAAATAAATAGGTAAAGATGGTTGTTCATCAGTAAGTTTCTGTTTATGGGAGCCATTGTGTAGACTAAAAAGCATAGTGCACATGTAAGTTCTGCATATGTATTCCAATGGATATAAAAATTTGAGTTATCATTAAAAAATATATTTATCAATTTTTTGAAAAGCTTTCTTAGTGATATTTTTGACATTTAGGTTATCTAAATTTATTGTCCTTAATTAATTAATAATTAATATTGTATATTTAACTCATGCTTGGTAGAGTTTTTCAAAGTAATTAATCCAAATATTTAGTTTTAAGATATTGCAAAGTTTGGATTTTCACAATTAGCTGTTTTCACTAATCTTCACCATTAACTGTTTAAGTTATTCTTATTGATGTAATGTATTCATTACAAAAAATGGCTTTTAAAATATTTTTTTGTCATAGAATGAACCAAAGATATGTTGGGAATAAATATTTAATAGGAAACTAAAATAGAAGCCCCAGTTGCCTAATGGATAAGGCACTGGCCTCCTAATAGGAAGCTAAAATGCAAAGATTACAATTAAGTCATAATCTAATCTTTGATAGCAAGAGTGAATTTATGTTTATAATTAATTATGTCGAATAGTCTAAAGACTTTAAAAAAATATTTTTAAACCAAATCTGACTTTTCAAACTCTTAGTAGGTAGTTTTTTTTAACATAATTGTATCAGTGTTGAAATAAATTACTATTCTGAAATTTTCAGCAAATTTTTTCCTAAATCAAGTAAGTAAGTAGTGATTAAAAAGTAAAATAATGTCACAGAAATTATAATCCATAATAGACACTATATGTAAAGGTTTTATCAATAAGAACGTTATCCTAACATTTAATTTGTATAATTCTTCCATGAAACATTATGCTTTCTGAAAATGTACATGGTGTATGTACTTTTTAATTAACAATGAACACTTTGTAGTTTTCATCTTCCTTTCCTGAAATTTTATTAAAAAACCAAAACAGACAAAGGTAAACTTAAATAAGTATTTTCTTAGGCAACAGAAATAACTTACGCCCTGCACATGCTAGGTCCCAGGTGCCATTTCCAACTGCATTATTTCCTCCCTCCACACAAACCCCTAAACTGAGCATAGTAGAGAGAACACCGAGATCCATAAGACCTATGGTGACCTTGGTGAACCTCAGCTCCTCTGAGTCCAAACAGAATTACATTGCTTATTTAGGACATTCATTGTCTGGCATAATTGTCAAGTGTCACTTGGAATGACTCGGGCTCCTTGAATGTTGCTAGGGAGGACCCTGGCTCCTCTGAAAAAACAGTATTGTAATAGAAGCCAGAATTACTTACTTATATCTCAGCACTCAAATCCGAAAGCTAGTAGAGTTCCTGTCCTTTTTTCATTACACCGCAAATTCAATATATTCTATTCAGAAGTGTGCAGTTATACTAATGATGATTAAATTTTAGGGTTCCTAAATTTATGGTCCTTAAAATTAATATGTTCTCAATCAATCTTTACGGCACTGTATAAGATTGTGATTCATCCTTTATAAATGAGAAAATTGATATTTGAGCACAAGGGTGGGCAGTCACAGGGGTAAAGAATCAGAGTTTGACCTTAGACTCCAGACATTCCGTATAGTCGTGTCTCCAAATATTTTGTCCAATGCACAAAATAATAACTCTACATCTGCCCCACCCACCCCCATCCAAGCTGCCTGTGATTTCAAACCTCAAATTCAACTCAGCTCCTTTAGCACGCTTTGTAATTACTTTCCAAAACTGTGTACCTTTTGGACATTTTTAGCGTCCTTTGCTATTGTCGATATGTCCTTTTATTGCACTCACACATTGTTGTTGAGCCTTTGTTTATCTGCCCGTATCCTTTTATAAAGTTTCAAACCTTCTGTAGAAAGAGGTCATTCCACCAGTGTTGGATTTTCTAAAAATCTCGGCATGATACTAGGGCACTGATGGCACTTAGTAAGTCTTTGTTGAATAAATAAATTAAAGAGCAAGGTATAATAGGGAGAAGTGATAAACTTTGCTTGGAGGGTTAGGTCACAAAGGAGAAACCAACAGAATTTATTTGAGAATCACAAGGATTTCAGCATGACTGGAAAACAATATTAAATGAGGATTAATATCTAGAGAAAGAAAAGAAGAGAGAGGAAAGGGCAGAACATAGGAAGCTTTGCTAGCTCATTGAAGTGGACTGTATTGAGACAGTTCTGGAAATATAATGACAAAAATTGATTCTAAAATGGACATCAAATTTTACTCTGAAAAGATTTTTTAGCTTGATAACTGACATAAAGATCATATATAATTATTTTCTCTTCTAATTTAGTGTTAAAAGTCAGAAAAATTATGTCTTTGGTTACTACTCCTCTCCCATGATAGCTCAGTAACAGTATTTCCAATTCTGTTGACCCCATTCCTCACTATTTTTTTAACAAAAAGTGAAACATTGTGATGTTGACATTGCAGAGATGTGAATTCCCTCAATGCAGTTTAAGAGGAAAGATGGAAAGAGGAAAGAATACGTGTATTGTCTTCCTACATTACCAGAGAATTTCCTATATTTCAGAAAAATATAAGTATAAATATTAAAATTTCAGAAAAATTTTAAAACTTTTGATGTTTCAGTAAGCTCATCAAGTAATCACCCTGAATTAGAAAATATTGTTTAGCACATCATGACTATGAGAAAACAACTTGCACATTTCTCATTATGATACGCCTAAAGTTAAAAGCAAATAAAAACTAGTGTTTCAGGTTTGTACAAGGTATCATTCAATCTAAACAAATGATTTCTCTGACCAGTGAATTAAAAATATGAACTATATATTTTTAACATTTTTATGGTGAGAAAAAGGATTTGCCATATGCAAAATCATTCTCTCACTCTATCCCCACCTACAAGTAACACATATAATCAGGAAATATTCAACTGTTGTTATACCATATTGTAAAACACAAATTAGTGAGCAGTGGACCTGACTGACATGTCTCGTTATCCCTGTCTCTAAACTGGCATATGTTTATGAATTTTCATTTATTTAATTGGCATAAATTATAATTTTGTCTTTTCCACTATGTTTTCAGAATAAATTGATTATTTGCTATTTGCAATATCTTGCTTTTGGGAGCTTCTGAATAAAGGTATAATAAACCACCCCCTTATTTTGTTGGGGTTGCTATTTCAAGCAGTGCCACCAAGTCGCTAGAACCCCTCTGGGAGTTTATCAGCCGATTGATCCAGTGGTTCAATGCAAATGTCTGAGAATGCAGTAGTGTTTGGCCCTGGAATGTCAGAGAGTGCTCCGAGTACACCTGGGCATGCTCAGAAGGTTCTGCAGGACTGCCCCTAGTGATATTAGAGAACCATTTGATGCTAGAGATCAAACTGGGATTAGTTCACGTACAAGGCATGCACCTTAGCTTCTGTACTGTCTCTATCCCAACCAATCCCCATTAAACATGCCAAAGTGCTATTCTACTCCAGGAAATAAGGGACAGCAGTATTGCAAAACTGGATCTTAAAATAATTCTTCTCATGAATGTGATGAAACAATGTTTTTAGGTGTAGAAATGAGAGAGAGGTTGTGAGAAGTCTCTCTAGTTGTTAAAATGCCATTGTTATAGCAGATTTTGACAGATTTAATTACTTAGTTATATACACTTTCATCGGCTAATGCCTGCATGTGTTAAGTACTGTGTTAGGCGCATGTGAGTGCATCATAAGGCAAAAAGTCTCACCCTGTCTTCCGAGAAATAAATAATTAAATAAAGAGTTACAGTAAAGCTTTTAAGTGTCGTGAAAATGTACTGCAGTGGCTTTTAACCTAAGATGAAAAGATCAGGGAAAATTTCCAGGTGTAAAAGTCTGACATGAAAAGAATGAGTAAGAATTAATGAGATGAAACGGGTGGGTAATGCCAAAATGTAAACCATTGGCAGGTGACAGCCATATCATTAAGGAATACAACTTCTAGGAATGAAACAGTGACGAGAAGGGAAGGTCATGATCAGTTAGAGTAAAGGTCCCATCTCTCACAGTTTGCTATTTAATGTCAAGAAATAAAAAGTATCAGAAGTTCTATAAGAGGCATGATATTTTACAGTTACAACCAGTCTATAATAGTAGTGTGAAAAAATGGAATTTTCTAGGAGAATTTTTGAGCATCTATCAGTTAATTTACTGGATAAGTTTTCAAGAGAATTTTGCCCTATTGTGCCACGTGTTTAGGCCATCTCAGAAGAACTCTGCCACCTGTAGAACACTCCAACAATGTGTTAAGATTAATTTCTGTATCACCATTTAACAAAACAGTGTCCTTTGGCCCAAGGTAACACAAATAAAAATGTGAAAGAAGAAGAGAAATGGGGAAGAACAGAAATGGCGGGGAGGAAGAGGCTGTCTGGAGGCAACTTGGGGCAATAGTCATGAGTCTGGGACATGGAGGTTTCTGTGTATGTCAAAACCATTAGGTCAACACATGGTAAGCATGAAACACAAACTAAAATTAATAATCCCCAAAGCATGTTTGTTAAAAAGGTGGGCTAGAGACTGGGCTGGAACTTCCATTCTATTGTAACAGCCTTTAAATCACAATGTAGAAGCATTAGTGTTTAGGGCAGTCTAATGAAGTGCTAAAGTCTCTTGAATTGGTCTGTATATTTCCTACCAGGATGTTTGCAGCGAAACTAAGTCTCCATCCTTCCCTCAACTCTATCACACACATTCGGTGCAAAATACTACTACATGAAACTAGTGTGAAGAGATGCAATCCTGAGAGTTGAAACAAAACTGAGAGTTAGAGTGATACTTTGATGATCTGGAAGCCATGACGGAAGTTTTAGACCAATCTCCAGCATTATATGTTTTCTGGATGATTGCTTGGAGCAACCCTCAACAGTTGAGCTGGGAGTGACCCTTGAGTCCCATCAGATATGACCCCAAACAACTTTTCCTTTGTTTCATTTGTTGGTCATAACTGATTTTCTGTATTGTGGATTCGCTTAGCCTCTACTCCCCAGAATTAGGGCATATAAACCACCTCAGGCACATTTTTTTTTCTTAGAGTAATTTCCTGTCTTGCATTCAGTGCCATCCTGTGAAATTCACTTAATGGGAAACTTACAGATTTCCTCCAGTCACCCTTACAACTGAGGAAAAATAAGGTGGACAGCTGAGTACCTCCATGTCAGGAGCCACTGGGGTCCCCAACAGAATCAGGACAGAAGTTCTCTTCTACCTCTGAAGCCTCCAGGGATAGGGTGAAAACTCATGAGTCTGGTGCAGTTCCAAAAGGTCTTTATAGTAGAACAAGCTCTAGCATCACAATCCAATATAATGGAAGACCTCTAGCTCTGGTCAGAACTTAGACTATCATGAGGACCCAAGTCTCCCACCAAAGAGGATCCCACCAGAGACAGTCTCAGCAAAGTTGATACAGTACCTCAGGTCAGTCCCCTTATATACACAAAAGTAATCCTGACTTCAGGGAGGGTCCAGTCAACAAAGATCAGTTTACCAACTTCTAGAGAGTAGAAGAGTGTAGTAGGATGGTGCCACACCCTACTACAGGTCTAAACAAATGATTATGACAAGGACTAATCCCTTCTTATCTCTTATGTCAAAACACTGGAGAGAGAGAGAGGAGGGGGGGCTGGTATAAAGTAATACATCTTAATTCATGGGTTTCACGTAATCTAGATGTACTCACAAGGTATCACTGTATCACTGTCTTCCCGTTCATGGTAGATTTGCTCGAGCGGGCACCAGTAACATCTCCATATGACCTGTCTCATGCAAGTAGAGCCAAAGGGCACCTGCTTGCTCCAGGAACATAAAGAGCCTCAAACCATTCCATCAGGTCATGGGAATGAGGTCTATAATTGTTACTGGTATCTTGCATATCAAATACGACATGGGTAGCTTGCCAGGCTCTGCCGTGCAGGTAGCATACTCTTGTAGTCATCTCAAAATCCAACATTTATTGATGAACTGCACAGCTACAAGTGGCCTCATGAGCCGGGCTGTGATAGGCTGGTCTGCTGGGTGGAGTTATGATGAGGGGGAAGTCCGGATGTGGAAAATGTAGGTCTTCATGGAGTGGGGGGTCGTCTAGCTTGTTGTGAGGCTCTGCTGGGGTGGCGGGCCAGGGCTAGAACCTGCCATCCCTCCCGGGCACCTCATGAGCGGCTGGGCACAGTGAGAGCTAGTAGCAGCTCTGCCCCATATCTGTCTCACAAGGTCCTTCTTATTTATTATCTGCACCAGGGTGATTCTGAGTATCTTGTTCTCTGTATACTGAAAGGGTCACACTCACTTACTTGAGGCCAAAGTAGTATGATCTTTCCTATAATCTTAAGTCTCAACATAGCCAGTCTGGTAGAAGCCTGGTAAATTTTAACTGTCCCACGCTGGGATCAATGGGTATAAAGAGGAGCTGTGCTCAATTTAGAGAATTCCTTTCTAGTTGCAGCAATCAAAAATGCCACCAAAGAGTTTTCAAAGCCCTGTATTAGGCAAAAAATTGAACCATACCACCCATACTCCAAACTAATAATTTACTCTTCTCTAGGACAGAGAAATTATATTATTGGAAAAGAAATCTAATTTAAAATACTATATCTCAGAGAATGGAATATTTTTCAAAGGATGGGCACATTTCTGGCATGTACAATGCCCTGAGTTTGAATCCCAGAACTTCCAGGTCACTCAAGCACTGTCAGCCTAGATTGGGTGAGTACATCTGGATCAAAGTGTCAGGCTGAGTGTCATCAAGAGTTAACCTACAAAAAGCATTTTTTGGGAGCCAGAGTGATAGAATATTAGGCTGGGCATGCTAACAACCCAGGTTCAATCCTTGGCACCTCTTATGGTTCCCCAAACACTGCCCAGAGTTATCTCTGAGTGCAGATCCAAGACCAAGACCTGAGTACTGCCATGTGTGACAAAACATAGTATTATGCATCATACCTGATAACTATTCTGCTAATCCCATCTAACCTTAGAATAACTTTGCTTTACATTTTCTGCTTTATGAATGTCATTTCTTGTTCACTTAAGGTAATTAGAAACCCCAGCTTTCAGAGGGATAGTTAAAAAGTCCAATAGAGCCAACAGTTTATGTTGTTTAGCACTTTCAAATGATAAATTAATACTTCATGCATTATCAGTCACAGTGATTTTACCAAAAAATCAAATAGAATGTAAATAAAACATACATAATATTTGATCAGGAATAAATTGATGACTTTTCAATTTGCATTTTTTTGTTTGGAGAGCCCCCATATTATGGTCAGGACTTATACCTGGCTCTGCACTCAGAGACCGCTCTTGGTGAGAGTCAAGAGAGCATGCGGGTGTATCAGGGATAAAGCCTGGGTTGGTCATGTGAAAAGCAAGAACCCTATCCATTACACTATCTCTCAGGCACCTGACACTTCATAATTTTTTAATTTTCATAAATAATCAGGAAAAAAGTTAGAGAGCAATATCTGGTTATTCACGTATAAGACTTATACTAGTGAATCCAACTTTTTAAATTCTCTTTCATTGGCTTATTTTTGTGCTTTCAATTCAAAACTACCATTATGACACTATACAATATACTGTCTCATACCTTATCTCCTATACTTTCTGCACACTTTCATTTCTACCTATGGTAGATTGACAGTGATAGAAACTTAAGGATTCTGAGAATGTAACCCATAAATACCCGAGTCAAATGAAGTTGTGATAGTTTTAATATGATATCCATTCCAGTCATAGACTTCTTGGAACCAACTATATCACTTTTGTCTGTTCTAAAGTAGCTGTTTTCTTTTCTATTGCTATGTGATTATTGGTTTCACAGTTAATTTATGATATATTTTGAAATAAAGGAGAAAAGCAATTTAAAGAAGGAATTCAACTTTAAGTTTAATGCAAACTAATGTGCAATCCATCACTGGTATTAAAAGAGAGAGAAAACTATATGTTTGTGAATATATACTAGTCTAGTTCATTTTAATATTCCTACCATTAATGTCTGGGTTTACACATTATTATAAACAGGAACCTAAATCACTGTATCTAGTTATGGTATAAGCAGAACATTAATAGGAACAACAAAATTAGGAACAATAATGTACTCAAACAAGGATATTTATCTTGCCAAACTCTAAAATTCCAAACACCTAACTAATAACATAATTCTTGAAATGTACATTATACTGAGTACTCATTATTTTCTAAAAAAAAACTGTTACACAATAAAGTTTTAAAACGTTCCATCTATTGTAAAATGAAGCAATTTAAAGCCATACAAAATATTGGTAGAGTTAAGTTTGCCTCTGAATTCTCATTCAACTTGGGGAACTCTAGTACTTAGTGGCATTTTAAGTGAATAGCAGGTACTTAAATATGTATATTGAATGAGCAGATAAATTTGAGTTTTATAAAATAATATATACTAAATAGCATAGTAAGAGAGACAATATAATGTAGTTTTGAAATGTGCTACTTCAAATTAAGTTTTCAATAAATGCTTGCAACCTGAGTTGAAAAAGTAAGATGAATCTCTAAAGACCATGTCTTTCATCTTGCTTGCCTTTCTCTGGTCTTTCTCCCTTGCTTGCTGCCATAATATCAGTGGCTATTTAAAGTTGTTTTATAAAGAGAGACATGTGGCTTTGAACAGAGGATAGCTCTCAATCCAACAACGTACACAGAACCAAATCCAGATAAAACTCAGGCACATGATTTTGAAAGTGTTTCCTCAGCCAGAAGAATGTTGGGATGACAAGCAGCTCAGATAATATCTCAGTTGGAGTCCAGAAGAATCTGGAGCCACAGGACTCTATTAGCCGAGGGCAAACCTTTGATCAATAGAAACTATACGATAATCATGTTGCTGATTTTAGGTGCTTAAGCTTTGAGGAATCTGTTATGTTTTAAATATATATTTCAAAAAGAAAGCCACCTTCAAGATTTTTTTTTTTTTTGCTTTTTGGGTCACACCCGGCAATGCTCAAGGTTACTCCTGGCTCTGCACTCAGGAATCACTCCTGGCGGTGCTCGGGAGATCATATGGGATGTTGGGAATCGAACCCTGGGCCGGCAGGGGCCAGGCCCGTGCAAGGCAAATGTCCTACCCACTGGGCTATCGCTCCAGCCCCAAGATGTAATTTTTTTTAAATCTATATCACTAGTACAATCCAGAAGTCATTTCTAGCTGACTTCTTGATCTAGGGGTTCTATATTTATAAGACCATTAATAAACTTAATTTTTAACATATATTCCAAAATGTGTATTTTATCAAATAACATTCCCTGCCCCTCAAGGTATTGCAAGTATGGCTGCAGTGCCCAGCTGCATTGGCAGGTGGCAGACAGGAGACAGTCTGTCTGTCCCTATGGACTCTGGATGGTTGATGGTCTGACATAGAAAAAGACTGGAGCCCCTGGGATGAACCCAGAGCCACACAGAGCCTGGCAAGCTACTCATGGTGAATTTGATATGCCCAAAACAGTAAGAATAATAGACCTCATTTCCAAAGAATGGAGACGTTACTGGCACCCACTTGAGCAAATGGATGAACAATGGGAAGACAAGTGACAAGTGAAATGGCATCATATAACATTCACCATTGGAATCACATAGATAGTAGACCAGGAAAGGTGCTTTCCTTGAATGTGGCCTAGGTTTGATCCTTGACACCACATAAAGTCCCCTGAGAAATACCAAGATCGGTTCCCATTCTCAGGTGTAAGCCCTGAGCACTACCAGGTATAAATCAAAAACAAAAAATCACATTATGAAGAAATTATGACTAGATGAAAGTAGAGGGGGAAATATATTAAATACAGAGGCATAACTGGTTTTGATAACAGTAAGGGATACCTCAGAAGGGAATGTTTAGTTATTAAAACATAAAGATAAGGCACACTAAGTAGGTGGTTGGCCACGAGCCATTGTGACACATAAGCTATTACAAAGGATTTGCAAAATACATGTGAGAATCTTTGTGAATTGACCAAGATACAAAGAGTCCACAGAATGGGAAAGAATATTCACCCAATACCCATCTAATAACAGATTAATATGCAGGATATATCAGACACTGGTAGAACTTTACAAGAAGAAAACAGCCAATCCCATCAAAAAATGGGGAGAAGAAATGAACAGAAACTTCGACAAGGAAGAAATTTGAACCGCCAAAAGACATATTGAAAACTGTTCAACATCACTAATCATCAGAGAAATGCACATCAAAACAATGAGATATCATCTCACACTACAGAGACTGGCACATATCCAAAAGAGCAAGAACAACAAGTGATGGCATGGTATGGGGAAAGGGGGACTCTCATCCATTGTTGGTGGGAATGTCGAATGGTACAGCCTTTTTGGAAAACAATATGGACATTCCCCCAAAGACTAGACATTGAGCTCCCATTTGACCCAGCCATACCACTCCTGGGGATATACCCTGGGAAGCCAAAAACACACAGCGGAAGCACCATCTGCACCTTTATTTTCAAAGAAACACTATTCACAACAGCCAGAATTGGAAACAATCAGAGTGCCCGAGAACTGATGACTAGATAAAGAAACTGTGGTACATCTACACATGGAATACTATGCAGCTGTTAGGAAAAGTGAAGTCATGAAATTTGCCTATAAATGGATGGACATGAAGAGGATCATGTTGAGTGAAATTAGCTAGAAGGAAAAGACAGATATAGAATGACTGCATTTATTTGCATGACATAAATATATACACATATATACTATGATACCAATATCCAAGATCAGGCAAAACATAGATCAAGAAGTCTTGTCAAAAAAAATGCAAATGATGGCTTCTAAGTGTATCGTGAGTGTAACCCACAATGTGTGGGAGAAGGAGGAGAGAGAGAGGGAGAGAGAGAGAGGAGATAAAGAACCTGCCATTTAGGCAGGATGTGGGAAGGGGGAGGAAATTGGGGACATGGGTGGTGGTTGAGGGGCACTGGTGGAGGGCGGGGTGCTGGAACACTGTGTGACCGAAACCCCCAAGCATGAACAACGTTGTAATTCTATATCTCACGGTGGTATAATAAAATGTTAAAAAAAAAGAATCTTTGTGAATTAAGAAAAAGATCAATAAAGTATTTTTCTCTTCTCTAAAGGCCAACTTTTAGAATAAGAAAAGGCATACACTCACATTTAATCTCTGTGCACATCTACTTCACATACAAGTTTCTGATTTTGATTCAATGTGAGGGATGTTGTAGAAGACGTTTTTACAAGGTGTGTTAAAGAAGAGAAGCATTACCTTCTCAGTAGGTGTGTTAGGTGTGTTCACTGACAAGCATATTGTAGAGACACGGTTGGGAATCCAGGAGTTTTACAGGGGCTGACACATGTACAAGGCAATTGGTAGCAGAAGCAGGAGTGTCAGGGAGACTCAACAAGAGGAAAAAATAACAATGTCTCATTCAAAAGGGAGCTTCTAAATAAAGATAACCTTTTGCAGAGTCCTGTTGGAGATAAAGGAAGACACTCTTGTAATTCCAGTACAATAGCTGACTGGGACTACCCAGGTCCTAGACATGATGTTAACTTAAAAGCCAATGCGGATCCCAAGGCTGTCAGCTAGCTGCAAAGTTTTCAGCTTAGTGTAGTTATCTCTTTAAAGGAGAGGTAATATTTTTCACAGTAGAGATTCGAGGAAGGTTAGAGATTCTCTAATACATGCTGCACTTGAATTGAACTTAGAAGGATAGTGAAGTAGGAAGGCATGAGACAGCACAACAAATGAATTGCTTGATCCAAAGCACGGAGCCTCTTTGCATGTCCTAGAACAGTTAAAGGGAAGAATTCTTGTAGAAAAACAAGTAAATTTGAGTTCAGATGTGGTCAGAAACCAGATAATGAATGCCCATGTGCCTTGTATAGTTAAAACTTTATCTTAAATGCTGCAGTGTTACTAAAGAGATATGTACTAGGTCCAGAGAATTACAATAAGGAACCAACAGTTTTGTGAAGTTGCTGCTTTGAATCAATGCTAGGGAAACATACAATGTTTCATAGGTCTATGAAAAACTGAGCTATTAAATAAAGCCATTTCATAATTGTTTTATTAAAAGTCAACACGCCTATAAGCAGATACAGTCAACAGTCTCATCAGAAGTCAATGAGGGCTCCTTTAGTCACACATCCTCAGCAACACTCCTTGTTTTTGATTTGAGATGTGCACCAATGACACTGGTGTGAGGTAACATCTCACTGTCGCTTTGATTTTCATTGTCCTAATGATTATTCATGCAGAGCATTTTCATATACATTTGGCCATCTGTATGTCTTCTTTGAGGAAGTTTCTGTTTGCCTTTCTCCCCACCCAATTTTTAGATTGGGTTATATTTTAGGTATTTTAAAAATCTATCAATGCAGGGCCCTGCACTTCCGGGACCAGCAGCAGTCTCCCCGACAACGGCAGTCTCCCCCACAGGTGTGTGTGTGACCCCTGCATCTCCGCGGACCCAAGTTGCCCCAGGGAAGAGCAGAAACTCCATCAACGGGAACCAAGGCACTGCCTTGGTTTCACTCCGGACCCTTTGGGCCCTGCGCTTCCGGGACCAGCGGCAGTCTCCCCCCACAGCGGCAGTCTCCCCCACAGTTGTGTGTGTGTGACCCCTGCATCTCCGCGGACCCAAGTTGCCCCAGGGAAGAGCGGAAACTCCATCAACGGGAACCAAGGCAAACTGCTTTGGTTTCACCGCGGACCCTTTGGGCGCTGCACTTCTGGGAACATCCCAAAACTCAAAACCGCCTGGCACTCTAGCGCATCCGCGTGACCCTCTTACTACCTATCTTGCATGAGGTACCAGTGAACCTTGGTTCCTACATCCTTGCTACCCACCCAAACTCTGCAAACAGACCAGACACCTACTAACTGTACTATCTAGTCCCCCAAGACCCCATATTTGCAACCTACAATAGTCATAATGGTAAAGCAACGCAAAATTCCATCAAGCTCTGTGAGTGAAATCACTAGTCCAGATGAGCCAAGCAATACCAATGAGTTGTATAACCTCTCTGATAAGGAATTTCGGAAAGAAATGTTAAGAATTCATAAGGAATTCAAAGAAGCAATGGAATGCAAACTCAATAAAATACAAGAGGACATGATAGAAGAAGTAAGGAAAATGCAAATGGAAATGACAGTTATTAAAAATGAGGTAAATGAAATGAAAAACACAATGGAAAGCCAGCATAGCAGAATAATAGCTACTGAAGAAAGAATTAGTGATCTCGAGGACGAGTTCCAAAGATTCGCTACACAACACCAGAAGATAGAAAAAAAGACTCACAATTACCGAACAGACAACAAGAGATAATCGGGATGAAGCCAGAAGAAACAACATATGGATCATTGGGGTCCCAGAAGGCCAAGAAGAAAACCCTGATGAAGAAGAAACTGTCAAAGCCATAATTGCTGAGAAGTTCCCGGAACTAAACAACGCTTGCCTCAAGATCCAGGAGGCCCGTAGGGTACCACCTAAAAGAAACCCCAACAAGAATACTCCAAGACACATCTTAATAAAAATGACAAAAACTATAGATAGAGATAGAATACTGAAAGCAGCAAGATCAAAGAAGGAAATCACACACAAAGGAACATCCCTAAGATTTACAGCAGACTTCTCTGATGAAACACTCCGAGCCCGAAAACAATGGTGGGATATTGTGAAAAGGCTCAATGAACTGCAGGCCTCACCAAGAATTCTTTACCCGGCCAGACTCACATTCAGATATGAAGGAAAGATACACAACTTCATGGATAAGCAACAACTCAGGAACTTCATGGACTCAAAACCAATCTTAAAAGAAGGTCTGAAGGGTCTACTGTAATACGACCAAACCCATAAGCACAACAAGCACAAACAGAAAGATGACACAAAATCCGATGACAATAATCTCTCTCAATGTCAATGGTCTAAATGCACCAATTAAGAAACACAGAGTAACAAAATGGATTAAAAAATTGAACCCAACATTCTGCTGTCTACAAGAAACGCATCTGAATAATCAGAACAAACACAGACTCAAAATCAAAGGGTGGAAGACCATTCTCCATGCAAACAACTCCTCCAAAAAGGCTGGTGTGGCCATATTAGTATCAGATAATATAGACTTCAGGCTGAAAAAGGTTAGAAGGGACAACGAAGGCCATTTCTTATTACTTAAGGGGTATGTACACCAGGAAGAAATTACACTACTAAACATATATGCACCCAATGAGGGGCCAGCAAAATATATAAAACAACTGCTAAGAGACCTCAAAGAAGACATTAACAGTAGCACAATAATAGTTGGAGACTTCAACACTGCTCTATCAATGATGGATAGATCAACAAGACTGAAACCCACCAAGGAAATATTGGCCCTCAAGGAAGAAATGGAAGAAAGAGAGCTAGTGGATATATACAGGGCTTTTCATGCCAAAAAAAAGCTGAATACACATTTTTCTCTAGTGCACATGGAACATTCTCCAAGATAGACCACATGCTGAGCCACAAAGCATACCTCAATAAAATTAAGAAGATAGAAATTGTGTCAGCTATCTTTTCAGACCATGATGCACTGAAAATGGAAGTTAACCGTACACAGAAACAGGGAGTCAAACCAAACACCTGGAAACTGAACAGCTCACTCCTGAACAACAAATGGGTCATAGAAGAAATCAAACAGGAAATCCAAAGATTTCTGGAAACAAATGAAAATGAAGACACCAACTATAAGAACTTGTGGGACATGGCAAAAGCTGTGTTAAGAGGGAAGTTTATAGCTCTGCAAGCATACATCAGGAAACAAGAAAGGGCCCACATAAATAACCTGACTACACAGCTGAAGACATTAGAAAAAGACCAACAAAAGGAGCCCAACCCAGGCAGAAAAAAGGAAATAATAAAACTTAGAGAGGAAATCAATGAGTTGGAAACCAAAAAAAACAATCCAAAAGATTAATGAAACCAAGAGCTGGTTTTTTTGAAAAGTTAAACAAGATTGACAAACCATTGGCAAGACTTGTAAGGACAGGGAAAGAGAGAACCCAAATAAACAGAATCAGAAATAAAAAGGGTGACATCACAACAGAAACCACAGAAATCCAAAAGATCATCAGAGCTTACTTTGAGAGCCTGTATGCCGTGAAACATGAGAATCTAGAAGAAATGGATAAATTCCTGAAGTCCTATAACCTCCCACGGCTGAAACAAGAAGACCTCCAATACCTGAATAAGCCTATCACCATTGAGGAAATAGAAACAGTAATTAAAAAGTCTGCCCAAAAACAAAAGCCCAGGTCCAGACGGATTCACTAGTGAACTCTACCAAACCTTTAAGGAGGACCTACTGCCAGTCCTTTTCAAGCTCTTCCAGGAAATAGAAGAAACAGAAACACTCCCAAAAAGCTTCTATGAGGCACATATCACCCTGATACCCAAAGCAGGGAGAGACAACACAAAGAAAGAAAAGTACAGACCAATATCCCTGATAAACACGGATGCTAAGATCTTCAACAAAATACTAGGAAACAGGATCCAAAGACTCATCAAGAAGATTATACATCATGACCAAGTAGGATTCATCCCGGGAATGCAAGGATGGTTCAACATTCGCAAGTCAATCAACATAATGCATCATATCAATAAAAAGAAAAAATAAAAGCCATATGATCCTACCAATAGACGCAGAGAAAGCATTTGATAAGTTCCAGCACCCGTTCATGATTAAAACCCTCCAGAAAATGGGAATTGAAGGGACTTTCCTCAAGATAGTTACAGCCATCTACCAAAAGCCCACAGTGAGCATCATTCTCAATGGGGAAAAGTTGAAAGCCTTCCTCCCTGAGATCAGGGACAAGACAAGGTTGCCCACTCTCACCCCTTTTATTCAATATAGTACTGGAAGTATTTGCCATAGCAATCAGAGAAGAAAAGGACATCAAGGGCATCCAGATAGGCAAGGAAGAAGTCAAGCTATCATTATTTGCAGATGACATGATATTATACCTAGAGAACCCTAAACTCTCTACCCAAAAACTCCTAGAAACAATAGATGCATATAGTAGAGTGGCAGGATACAAAATCAACACCCAAAAGTCGGTGGCTTTCCTATATACAAATAACGAAAGAGAAGAAAGGGATATTAAGGAAACAATTCCATTCACAATTGTGCCACAGAAAATCAAATACCTAGGAATCAACCTACCCAAGTGTGTGAAGGACCTATACAAAGAAAAGTACAAGACACTGCTCCAAGAGATAAAAGAGGACACAAGGAAAGGGAAACACATTCCCTGCTCATGGATGGGGAGAATCAACATTGTCAAAATGGTAATACTCCCTAGACCTCTGTACAGATTCAATGCAGTCCCTATAAGGATACCCATGACATTCTTCAAAGAAATTGACCAAATACTCCTGAAATTTTTATGGAACAATAAACCCCCAAGGATAGCTAACACAATCCTCGGGAAAAAGAAGATGGGAGGCATCACCTTTCCCAACTTCAAACTGTACTACAAGGCAGTAGTAATTAAAACAGCGTGGTATTGGAATAAAAACAGACCTGCGGACCTATGGAATAGAATTGATTATCCTGACACCCAACCTCAAACACATGATCATGTAATCTTTGATAAAGGTGCAACGAGTCTAAAATGGAGTAAAGAAAGCCTCTTCAACAAGTGGTGTTGGGAAAACTGGGCAGAGACATGTAAATAAATGAATTTGGACCTGTGTCTAACACCATGCACAAAAATCAGATCAAAATGGATTAGAGATCTGACCATCAGACTTGAATCCATAAAGTACATTGAAGAAAATATAGGAAAAACCCTCCACGACATTGAAGCTAAAGGCATCTTCAAAGGTGAATCATCACTAAAAAGCAACTAGAAGAAAAGATAAACATCTGGGACTACATGAGACTAAAAAGCTTCTGCACCTCAAAAGAAACAGTGAATAAGATACAAAAGCAGTCCACAGAATGGGAAAGAATATTCACCCAATACCTATCTGATAAGGGGTTAATATCCAGGATATATCAGGCACTGGTAGAACGTTACAAGAAGAAAACAAACTACCCCATCAAAAAATGGGGAGAAGAAATGAACAGAAACTTCAGCAAGGAAGAAATTCGAATGGCCAAAAAAAACGTATGAAAAAATGCTCATCATCACTAATCATCAGAGAGATGCAAATCAAAACAACAATGCCATACCACTTTACACCACAGAGACTGGCACATATTCAAAAGAGCAAGAACAAGTGCTGGCGTTGATGTGGGGACATTGTTGGTGGGAATGCCGGCTGGTATAACCTTTCTGGAAAACAATATGAACATTCCTCCAAAGACTAGAAATTGAACTTCCATTTGACCCAGCCATATCACTCCTGGGAATCTACTCTGGGAAACCAAAAATATGCAGCGGAAACACCATCCCTACTTTTATGTTCATAGCAGCATTATTCACAATAACCAGTGTCGGGGCGTGCGCGCTGGGGTCCCCGACAGTGCTGGGAAGCGAGTTCCCTTCTACCTCCGAAGCCAGCGAGGAATGGATGAAAACTCAGGAATCCGATGCAGTTTTAAAAGGCTTTACTTATCACAGGTTCAGGCATACAAATCAGCAAAAAGGAAAAGCCTGGTGCTTAGGATTCCAGGCTGGAACCCCAGCCATGTGTAGGCCAAGATGGCGGCCACCACGTGTAAGGCTTTGTAAAAGGGAAGAAGACAACACTTCCAAGAAGGGTGAGCGCTCACAAAAAGAGAGAGCCCAAAAAGAGAAAGCGCTTGAGAGAGGAAACAGGCTAGTTTTGTACCCCTGCAACTCAGACTTTCCTCCCACTGTTATGGAAAGCAGGGAGGGTCAAATACCCTTAGGTAATCCCTCCCTGCACCTCACCTAGGCCCTTTAGTATGCTAATGTTTTGAGCCAAGATCTGCCTGGAAATGCCTTTATAGGGTAGAGAAGGGGGTTTCTGGGATGGCATGTCTCTGTACCAAAGACTAATACTAATGCCAGTTAAATATTTCTCCAAGCCTTCACAAGTCTCTTCTACTTCATTGTAGTTTTATATTTTAGTTGCCTTTGAGTATATCAGGGAGCCATGCTTGTTTGCTTGGAAGCAAACAGCATTTCTCTCTGGTCTAATTACTTAGGAGTCCCTACGTGGCCAGGCTAATATGCTGGTAAGATCTAGCTAGTCCCACGATGATTGTGGTAGCATGGGAGAATATTTATACCAGCTAGTACAGCATACATGTCAGATAAACTGCCACAGTTAGACTACCCCCTTATCTAAGAAGTGATTTGCAGGCGGCAATCCAGAGCAGATGCAGCGGCCCTTAGGAGTCCTGCAACAACTCTCCCTGATTAGTTTACTAATAAAAATTGAAAAGGTATGAAATATTTAGTAACGTACAGAAAATTAAGATAAGAAAAAACAATTCCAATTACAAAATGATAATACATGTTACTTTAGGATCCTAACTTGTTTTTGGACCCAAAGCAAAGTTCATGACAAAGTGTTTCTAGCTCTCTGATTATAACGGACTATAGTTTGCACTGTCCATAATTTGTGAGAGTCAATTTGCTATATTTTATGTAAAGTCGGGTGTCTGGAACAAAGTCTGTGGGGCCACTTCTGGGACAGCAATAGCGGTATTCATATGAGTATGAGTCTCTGGAGAGCAGCCATCAGGAACTCATTGAATTGTCAGGAACACTGGATCGGGTCTCAGGAACACTGGAACAAGTATCTCGAACTCTGGAACAGGAGTCTTGAGTGCTGGAACAGGTGTCCAGAATATCGGTATGGGCGTCTTGCAGGGCTTCTTCAGCAAGTGGACACTGGCACTGGTAACTGTACCTGTAGCTTAATTTTAGATGAGACAAAAAACACTTTTTGAGATTAATCACAAATAGAGATTTTTAATGCTTGGCAGGGATCCAAGTCTGGAATGGAGAGAAGAACATAAAAAGAAGCTCCAACATAGGTGGAGCAGGGAAATAAGTATGAGAATTGATGATTTTAAAATTGACAAGTCTAGTGGATCAGCAGTGGAGCTGATGAATGTAATAGAGGTTTGTAGTGGTCAGAATTTGAGAAGATAGTAGTTGAGTCATGACATAGACACAACATTAATCACAAACATAATGGTGGCCACCACATGCACACACACGCACACATACATTTGATCGATCAATATCTACAGCTGGGGCCGGAGCGATAGCCCAGCGGGTAGGGCATTTGCCTTCCGGCGGCCGGCCTGTGCTGGTCCGGGGTTCGATCCCCGGCATCCCATATGGTCCCCGAACACCTCCAGGAGTCATTCCTGAGTGCAGAGCCAGGAGTGACCCCTGAGCATCGCCGGGTGTGACCCAAAAAGCAAAAAAAAAAAACTTTACAGCTGTATATGTGACCCATCTAGGGTGATAAATGGTAACGAGTCAAGCTCTTCATGAATATAAAGCCGGCAAATGATGGTGAGAAAGTGTCTTTTCCTGTGAATAGAGCATTGGGAAAAATTATTTTTGCAAATTATTAAATTTTTAGTGAGCACTGTTTTAGGAGTCTCGGAGTATTGAGCACTGTAGCACAAGTTTACTGCATTCCAATATCTTATCCTGTGAACAGAATCATTAGAAAAACAATTTTTCATTGATTTAGCAAACGTTTTTGTAATGAGCACTGTGATCAGAGTCCAAGCCTCAGAGCATCGTAGAAGGGATTTGCAGCATCCAAGTTCTTTTTCTGAAAATACCTGTGAGCAAAACATTAAAAAGAAACATATTGACATTGAGCACTATGCTCAGAGTCCACCCATTTTTCCACCTTTTTTTATAATAAAGAAAGCATTTAGTCTGTAAGGCAAGGTATTAGACATGAACCATGATCACAGACTGCAAAACAAGATCATTGTTAAAATGAACCAATCCAGGAGGGTTTAAACAGCAACTTGCAATTTTAAAATTTAAGACTTTATATTAAAAGAATTAGTTGTTTTCTGATTCTTGGAGAATTCAAGTCTTAACAAGTGCAGAGGAACCCAGAGTTTGATGGCAGGGTTATCATCTGTAGAAATGAAAGAATAACCTCTTCCCCGAATGAGGAGGTGACCTGCAATCCATTTATCATCAATTTTCACCCAGATAGGTGAGTTTGCATATCTTCTTGAAAGTGACGTTCAGAGGCGGTATAGGGATCTCGTTGAGGTATATTTAAGAAGTTTAAGGTGAATAATGTTAAAGATAAAGAATCCATTGAAGGCATACTTGTTTTTCGTTACTTTAATAACTGAGTTTTAAGCATTCTGTGGGCACGTTCAACAATTCCTTGTCCTTGTGGATTATATGGAATTCCTGTAATATGTTTGATCTGCCATTCCTCGCAAAAAGGATTTGAAGGTTTTGCTGGTGTAAGCAGGACCATTATCTGTTTTTATGGTATGGGGGAATACCCATGACAGAGAAACACTGGAGTAAAAATGAACAAACAGATTTAGCTCTTTCAGACGTCATAGGAACAGCCCATATGAACCGAGAATATGTATCAATGACCACATGAAGGAAAGGTTTGTTGGGAAATAAGTTAGTATGAGTTATATCCATCTGCCACAATTGGTTTGTCTGTAAACCTCGAGGATTTGCTCGTCCCACATGAGATGTACAATGTAAAAAAGCACAGACAGGACAGTTGCGGACAATTTGTCTAGCTTGTCTCCATGGGATGCCATGGTGTACATGAAAGCGGCGAGCATCTGTATGCAGAGTCTGGTGCTCTTCCTCAGCTGATTTAAATACTGGTGCTGCCAAGAGATCTGCTGCTTCATTTCCTCAAACCATCGCCCGGGGAGTCGGCTGTGAGAACGGATGTGGGAGATGTATATAGGGAATGTTCTTTTTCAGAGGAGATTTTGTAGTTTATGGAGTAGATCCTGAATTATAGGATTATGGGCATTTAAAGAAGCAGTGACAATTCCAGGAAATAAACCAACTACATATGCGGAATCACTCACCACATTACATGGGCCAGATACATGGGATAGTAAATGTATCAGGGTGGCAAGTTCCACTTGTTGGGCAGATTTATAATTTGTATGCACAGTAGTGGTCAATGAAGGACCTGTAATTCCACCCCTTCCTGATGAGGAGCCATCAATATAATACACTGGAGCATCAGAAATGGGAGAGGAGCAGACAATGGTGGAAATTACAAAAGGTGTCCTTTTCAGAAATTCCCAGGTTTTTCCAGCTGGGTAATGATAAGATATTTCTCCTGAAAAATCTGCTAAAGCTCTCTGAAGAATTTCACTGAGTGGTAAAACAGCTTCAATTTCTTTTTTTAGGGTCAGATAGTACAATCACATGGGGATCATGTCCAAGTAATACTTGGGTTCTTGATCTTCCCTTAATTATGAGGTTAGCTATCATCTCAAGGTAAGGTGTAGCAGTACGATTCTGCTTGTTATGTAAGTAAACCCATTCTAACTGTCCAGATAACTTGGCTATAGCAGCAGTTGGAGACTCGGGGTGTTGAAGACCAAGAACCATACCTTTTCTCCGGGATTAAATCTGGAGAGGTAAGATTTTTGAAGCCGATCCATGAAAAAGTCTAATTCATTCTGAGCTTTAGGAGTTAGCTGTCTTGGGCTATTTAAAGCAGGATCACCTTCAAGGGTGTGGACCAAGTTGCACACCCAGTTGATATCTCCCAGCAGTTTCTGAAAATCATTCAAGGTTTTGAGCCTTTTTTGACTTATGGAAATTTTTTGAGGATGCACTGTAATGCGGTCAAGAGCATAGCCCAAATATTCATATGGAGGCTGCGTCTGGATTTTTTCCATAGCTACTTGTAAGCCAGCCTCTGGGAAAATGTCATTACATCATTATATAAATTCTGGAGATCTCTGGAATTATCACAAGCTAGCAGGATATCATCCATGTAGTGGATGATGTATGCACCCAGGAAATTTAGCTACCGAATGGGTCGCAAAACCTCATCAACAAAGTGTTGACACATTGTAGGTGAATTAGTCATTCCTTGGGGCAATACTGTCCACTGAAACCTACGTAAAGGACCTTTATGATTAATAGAAGGGACTGAAAATGCAAACCTTTT